>VWZD01012913.1:142302-274167 GCA_013396695.1 Sakesphorus luctuosus | reverse complement strand
TGGAAAGCAAAAGGAACATGAACAGGTTTGGAGGATTGTTTTCTTTGAAGCAGTCAGATGAAAATATTGCCCTTTATTGGAGGCTGACAAGATATTTTCCTGATGAGCTAAAATATTTCATTTCATTTTGTCCTGCAGGAAACTTCTGTCCCCATACATTCCCGTTATTTTATTTTATTTTATTTTATTTTATTTTATTTTATTTTATTTTATTTTATTTTATTTTATTTTATTTTATTTTATTTTATTTTATTTTTTTACTTGGTACTCAGGATTTTACTTGTTGATAAAAATAGGACAGATAAATCAGTGTTGCTGAAAAATAAAAAGTATAGGTAGATAATTAGATTTGTATACATATAGAAACTAATTCGCAGAAGAAATAAAACTCTGTTACTTTAGAACCTGGACATTTAAACACGATTTTTTCATCCACTTTCTACAGAATTATGAGGTTTTTTGTCAGATAGGAAAAAAATCCAAAAACTTTTAGGAAAAGCTTCTAAATGCTTTTTCTGATTTTTTTTTTCCACATAGAATGTTGCTGCTTATGGTTATAAATTTGTACTCACTATTATCTGTCTAACAAATGATGATGAATCCCCACTCCCTTCCTATGCCTGTGAAGGTAAGACCTTTTCTTGCACTATACTAAGTCAGTAAATGACAATGTATAATATTCTTATTCATTGTCTTTTTCTATCTCTGCTTTTAAAGCAAATTTTAAGAAATAGCAATAATAGAATTAGAAAGTGGAAATTTCCTTTGTGAATAAACTCTAGCAACATTTAATTCCTACTGACTTTATAATGATTTCTACTATTATCCCTCCTAAGATTTTTTATTTGTTTGATTTGGATTTAACTTCTTCCTTAAAATATCCTTATAACAGAGAATTCCCCATGGGTCAAATTCCATTTTCAGAGGTAAATGGTGGGATATTCCACTGACTAAAACAGGTGCAATTTGAAAGCATTGTTCATTGGTCTTTACCAGAGCTTATTTTTAGATTTTACTTGCCCACATTGTTGCTTTGGGGCCCCATAACAATCTGTGCCAGGAGTTAAAACTATATTTTTCCATCTATTCTTCATTCTGATAAAAATTACATGTATTTCAATTGTAAACAAAGAGTGATTTGTCTTTGTGGCTAAAAGGAATGGAATTAGCCCATCGTAAATTCAAGGTAATCTGTTTTTCCATTACTAGCTTTAGTTCAACAGCTAATGAAGGCAGATGCCAGTACATTAGAGTATCATTGTAAGGTGACATTTTAATGAGAACATAACTTTTTGGGAACTGAGAAAGGATATGCAGCCACAAACCCCCCTAAGACATTAAAGGCTGGCCTGACTTTCTTTCATCTGAGGCAAATAACTGCCAGAGTGATTTTACTTAAGTGTGTCTCAGACTGGCTGTACTTGATATGCATAAAGAGCAGGGAAGCTTAATTCATTGAACAGAAAGAAAGGGATGCTGCCATTCAGGCCAGGCATGGCTGCTGCACAGCATTTCAAGTCTTGAGAAAAGCACTCTTTACTTGAGGCTGGACCTCAAGTATGATGTTTGTTATGACTAATTTACTACAAATGACTCATTAAGAACATTTTGGAACTATAATCTTGAGTGGAAAAAAAAATGATCTTTTTATGCATACATACAGATTCAAGTGTACATAGATACGTCTTTCCTACTTATAACTGTGCAATGTGCATAAACTTATGTCCTTAATCCACTTGTTATATCTTATTTATTCTATAGGTGGATTTCCCTTCAGTTTGTGGCATTAAATAGCACACTGCTTAAATATTTTTCAATTTCTTTTTTTTTTCTAGACATTGATTTAGTAGCGTCCTTCTTCATACTGGGTGCTTGTGAAAGCATTCTACAGGTCATACTATTTCTTTTTACAGTTACCTTTCGCTGTCAAAACCTGCCACAATTCTGTAATTAATTTCTAGTATAAAAGCACATGCACATCTCTGGGTGAATGGTAAAACAGAAAAGAGGGCTGAAAAAGAGGAGCTTTTGTTCCTCCAGAGCAATGCAAAACAGATTACGAGGCAGTACACATGGAAAGGGTGTGCCTCTGTCCCTGGGGGGCCAGAGGGATATTGCTGTGAACCTGGGGGAGACAGTGCTCTCTGCTGTCCAGTTACTCCAGCCAGTGATGGGCTTGGTCAGCTTGCCCTGCTGGAGCTGGAAGGCATCACCATGTCCATTCTAAACCAAGGGCAGAAACTTCCATTTTCAAGGGCTAAAAAATAAAATTCAAATATAGGTCAAACCAGTAAACTTTCTATATTTGTATCTGTGAAGTTTACTGAGTAGTGAAATCTGGAACCCCACCCAGGCTGACACAGGAATGCTGCTGTGCCATCCTCAGTGCAGTGAGATTTCCTGTGCTGTTACATGGTCCTGGTTAGTCCAGGGTGCCAGCTGCTTCCCATCAATGGA
This sequence comes from Sakesphorus luctuosus, assembly GCA_013396695.1. NCBI lineage: Eukaryota > Metazoa > Chordata > Aves > Passeriformes > Thamnophilidae > Sakesphorus > Sakesphorus luctuosus. The sequence goes on along the minus strand of VWZD01012913.1, from coordinate 271,710 downwards.
GAAGCAGAAAACAGATGTTATAGGGCCAAGGGCCTTGCTTCATGACTACAGGCTGGAATAACTACCAGAGGTGTGAGACAGTGAGCAATCCAGCTCTGTGTGATGGTGGATTGTGAATACAAAATGGTTGCTCATACTGTCAGCTGCTCAGGCTCAGAGATCCAGGAAGCCCCTTTCAGTTCTCTCCAAACAAGCTTCTTCCTGTTGTACTTTTAAACAAGGAGATACTCTTCTTTTGTTTCCATGAGATAAAGGCCCAGATAGATTCCAAAGCTCTGTGCTTCGGTGACAGACAGCATCGCTCCATGAAATGTTACCTCCTTCATGCCCAACTCGGACGTAGCCAGCCCTGGGGCACATGTGAGGTTGAAGCTGCAAGCATAGACCGCAAAGTGACTGGTTATGCTTCAGTGGTGGTGGGCTTGAGACCCAGCTCAGTGACGCTGCATGTAATAAGGATGTGTCCACTGAGTTTAGTGAAAAACATGTCCCTTTGAAGGATGTTTTCAATAGTCTTAGTGTTTGAACAGCCATAACTAGGCCATGATCTCTGTGACAGTTTGGACCTAAATAAGCAAGAACATTTAAAAATGTCTCAATGAAAGCTAGAACAAACAAAATTATTAACCTTCAGTGATGAAAATTAAATTTAGGGAGACTTGTTAAGTCAAATGTATCTTATTTTAAAGAACGGTGTTAATTTTAAGGTTTACAATTATAAGAAAGAAAAACAAATGCAAGTGTCTTTGTGAACATTCTATTCAAATGTGAGTAATTGAAGAAATGAGAACATTCTGTTCCCCAGTGGAACTGCATGAGCATTATAATATTTGCTCAAATTTAGGTAACATAACAAACCGAATGCAGCTCATATTGCAGTCAGTGAGAAGCATTATTTTCAAAATCAAAAAGGCAATTATGAATGAAGAAAAGAATAAAATTACACAGTGCCATTTTATTGTACTATTAAAATAGAATCAATGAAGCAAAGTCAGAATTTAAAAGACATCTGGATAGCTGTTATTTAGGTTGGCGGGTCATTTCTAAGAGTGCCTGACTCAAATGGAATTCTAGAAATTTCTTGAAAATGCCGAGCAAGAGAAAAGTTATGCTGCTCTACAGCTCTTGGGGCAAAAGAAAAAATTGCCATCTGTGTTTTAATTAATAATGTGCCAGCATAACTGGAAAAATCTGTGTGTGGTTTTGAAATTCTTGTTACTTTTTGGAGATATTTAGACTCAGCCATGAGATCCTTTGGGTGAAATTTCACACTCTGTAAGAAGATACAGAATAGAGTAAGTTGTGACTGTGAAAGCCAGTCTTTGACCATAGACAAACCAAGAAAAATCAAATTAGGCAAGCCAAACTGACAAGGGACGCCCCCAAGAAGCATTATCAGGGAGGCGACTGTCACGGTAGTAAAAGAGTTTAAAAATACAGCTAACATTTGGAAAAAAGGAGAGGAATGAGAGTGTGGGGGTTTTTTTGATGTACTGGAGATTTCTCTTTTCAGCTAATGTTAAAGAAAGTGGTTGTAAGCATAAAACTTGAAACAGCCTGAATGTTTTTTATGTGAAATAAAGATCAGGCTCCAAAAGAAGATTGTAGCTGCACTCAGAAGTGTTTAACAACCTATTGTCCCTAAGATGCAAGAGGTCCAGGTGACATCAAAACATGGTCCACAAAATTTGTGCACCAAAAAAGTCTTCATACTTATGTAAATCAGTGGAAATGTGGGAAAAAATAGAAATAATATAGATGTGGAAAAGTAGAATTAATAAATGATTATTCAAAGCCTAGGTTACATTCTAGTTGGCTGTTAACGAAAAACAGTGAATTGGTGTTTTGCAAAGACGTGGTGATTTTTGGCTTAAAAAGTTAAGAAATAGTATCTAAAGCAGCATTTCTCCCTGGTGTGCCTCACCATTCTGTTTTCAAGAAAAATTTATGAAGCTTGAAATGTCTTCTGACTTTTCTCTTTCCCGAGTAACATAATTCAGCAGCTCCTACTATATACTATCATGATGCAAGTTCTTCATGGGTTGCAGTGATGCACTGGCTATAATAAAACTGAGGAACTTTGTGACCAAGGGAACATTCAGGAATGATCAGAAAAATGAGGCAAGGAACAGCAACTAGCTCTGTTGCTCTTTTCACTTTGATCTCCTGTCTCCTATACTAACATGCCTTATGATAATCTTGAATACTTCATATAACAGCTGTGTTGGGATACCCATGCAGACTAGATTTTGCTCTGAGGTGAAGGAAAGATGTAGCCTTGCACTGCTACTGTTCAGCTCATGGGAGATACAGGAAGTCAGGTCCCAAGGGATAATCTTCCTGGACAGAGAGGATGCTCTGAGGCTGGGTGACAGTCATTGCAACAAGGGTCATGAATTTCAAAGCTGAAAATTCAAAGCTAAAAAAGAAATGCTGCAAGGAAATATTCTTTACTTTCCGCTTTGTCCCATCTCCAGCTACTAGTACTGTATTTTTACTCCATCTCTGCATGCTTCAGGCATCAGTCTGATGTTGGGAGGGGCTGTTTTAAGTCAAGCCCCTATATATCTTACTCAGAAAGTCTCATGTGCTGATACAAGCACTTTGCTCTGTTCTCATTATCTGAAGGGAAAGTTAACTGAGCTCAAAGTCCATTTGTTCCTCACCAAAAAAAAAAAAAAACAGAAAAAAGAAAAAAAAAGAGAAAATGAAGACTATAAAAGAGAAGATGATGTTGTTACTTACATAATAGCTGCCATCTTGGGCTAAAGCAACTCTGCAAAATTTTCCCAAACAAAATGTAACGTCATTTCATATCAGTACTAACATCTCCTTGTGGCTTGAGGGGAGATATAAAAAAACTTTGACTATTTGCTTCATTCTCAGCCTTTCAGCTGATGCATTAGCACTGTAAAACTATCTGACAAGACAAGTTATCTTGTCACTCAGTTTATGGCAAGGATGTGATGACTTTATAAAAGTGCAGAATACATTTCTTACCTGAATACAAAGATGAAAAGGTGACAGGAGGGGATGCAACCAAAGATATCAATAAAATCCCACTGACATAATCACTTCATGCAAGAAAGTCTTCTAAAGCAAAGCTTTGTGGTGGAACCTATTGGTGGTGCAACCAGAGAGGAACGGATCCGCAAAGACAAGGAGTTGACGTTGTGGACCAGACATCTTTCTGCACTTGAAGAGGCCTTTCCTGGCCTAGCTGTAACCTTCCTGCTTGGACTGAGCACCCAAGAGCAGCTGGTGTGCCGTTGGTGCTCCCCTGAAAGGCATCTGCCAGTTTAGCTCCCCTGGGAGAGGCACAGCTTATGCAGAGTGACTGGACTCTCCATGAGGTACTGCAAGTGGGGACAACTAGGAGACTTTCAAAACTGCATACCTGCCATGCACAAAAATGCTACTATTAATGCAATCCACATAGCGTGACCAGAATAAAGATTTGCAATTCCATTGATTTGAGTAACTGAACACAGGTAAACTTCTAATTGTGTTTGCTCTGTTGATGAGTGGTTTGGTTTTGTTGTTTCCCCTCTCCTCATTTTTTTCCCTTTAAAATCTTCTAGAATGAATAACTAAAGAAAGATAATTCTGTGAGATGAATTGCTGTGCTATGAACAGAGAATTATTCTTCAGGCAAGAGATGTATTACTGTTTGCATATTTCCAATGGAATGAGGAGAGATTTGTTTCATTGCATTTATTGATGATTGAGTGGTTTGGTTCAGAGAGTCTGCAAAAATGATGCCCAATGAAGTATGAGATGAGAGAAGCTAAGGAATAAGTGCCTATATTTTCTACTTCACCCTCTTCCCTTATTGTTTAGAAAAATGAGGATATGGTACCTGAGCTTACAATTGTACACATGGTTTATCTTTATTGGGCCAAACTTCTGGCATATTTTTATAAAACCAGAACAAAATCTAAGATACTTTTCAAATTGAAAGAGTCAGTGTTTGTTACACTGCTGGCCATTCTGATATTTTTAGCCATCTGAATCATATAAACATAGGATAGAAGGTTCCAGACTAAAATTGCCATCGTAGAGGCAACAGATGGCTATCAGAACATGGAGTAAACTCCCATTGCTGATTACAAAAGGGAAACCTGTCAATGATAGCAAATTCTGATCATCTCTCCAAGTCTGAATAACAATTGGAGATTAGTTTCAGTCTTGACAGGTTAATTTGAAATGGTGAGATGCCTCCCAGCATAGGAGTCTTCACAGAAATTGTAACTCTTCAGGATGCAAGATCCAAATCATACATATTTTTAAGATTTGAGATAGTAAAATGATGTTACCTAACCAAGTCTGCATAACCCTTATGTATTTGTTCAAAAATCCAAGTCTGGAGGCACTGACACTGGCTGCCTTTTAGTTGCTCCTAAAGAAAGTTTAATCACAAATCATGCCACTCTTGCATGCTGCAGCTGGATTGTTCCTGATAAACATTTTTTCTCTAAAGTCTGGGCCAGGATTTGGAGCTAAGTGAGTGTATGTTACTGCACCACAAAGCCTGGGTAGCAGTGGGCTTTGGGACTCCTCCTGCTCTGTCTGGCCCGTGAAGCTCCACACAAAGGTTTATATTCTGTATAGTTACTCTGTAAAAATAATAAAAAAACTCCCTACCTCTTGAAAATCAGAACTCTACAAATTCCTAACCACCATCACATACATATATAATTATAAAGTTAAATACACCCTTGCATACATGCATATGCCCCAGGTGATTTTTAATTCCTGATAAAACCCATCTGATTTTAACAAATCAGTTGGAATCCACTCCCCAAATGGCAACTATTTACTCTCCCTATCATAAAAGATAGTATCTGGATTGGGTCAATATAACAGTCTCAGCAAATAGGCAGAATATATTTTAAGTGCGGATTGAGCAATACAGCCTGCCTGAAGGTGGTCTTTTCAGGTCATGGATGAGGCAGCATGTGTAAATAAGGAGCTGAAAGTTCACAGAATTTGCATCTTGAAGTCAGGAAAGAAGCCATGAAGTGATAGTAAAATGCAGTTTTTGACTCATGTTTTCCGAAACAAAATACATGCATATGTTGCTTGAAAATGAAGTTGCTATGGTAATTTGTTATTTACCAGAGGGGCGTAATTGAACAATTTTGTTTTCCTAACTGGCTTATGAACAAGTCACACCTGTTCCTGAGTGGGTTTAAATTACTCACCCTTCTTTTCTATGCCAAACTTTTCATGTTCAATTGCTTTGCTATTTCAGATTCCATACACTCCTTCCACTGATGACTGATGCCACTTCTCACTTGCAGAAGTCAGTTTTTCTAGCTGAGATCTTAAAAGATAAAAAATCTTTTTTTTTTATTTAGAACTCTGCCTATAAATCAACAAAACCTATGCACTGAACATGCCTTCATAGGTTTGTAAAATGTATTTATCCAGGTATATGTATATACATATCTGTATTTCATGGAAACTCAGGTAAGAACTCTATAAGATTGCAGAGATTTAATATTCATCAGTTTTACCTCTGCTCATGCCAAAAGAATTCCCTGAACAGATGAGAAATTGTATCCATAGAATAGAGTATATAAAAAGAAATTGTTTCCAAAATTAATTGATTTTTAACTTTGCAAAGTGTGGCGTGCAGTAAATCAGTTTCAGAAAAAAATAGAGAGGTAAATGTCATACCTATTGAATTATGGTTACTGGGAAGCTTCCTCTGCCATTTAGTTCATATGGGAATTTCAGGGGGGGGGTGGTTTCTTGGGGGGCAAGGTGGTGTGGGTTGTTAAGCCCACATACAACAGCAAGTTACAAAAATCGGCTTACTTGTAAAATGCCTCTTAGTAGGTTAAAAGTGTCCACTAGTATCCCTTGAGAAACCCTTGCCAGAAGGGAGGAATGAGATCAGCAAATCATGAGCATATTATGATATGATCCTACCACAAATTCAATTAGATCAAAGCTTACCAGGTCCAAATGTCCATTTTTAATTTTATAGTAGTACCTCAGGCCAAAGAAATGGGTGCCATGGCAGATATGTTCTCTGATCATTACTGAGACATTTAAAACTCAAAATATTCCTGATTTTTAGGGTAATAATATCAGCTTTAAGGATTTTTAATTAACACCTTCTGCATGCATAAAATACGCTCCTTACAGCCAACAAAGATTTTTTCCTCCTGAATTCTCTGAAAAGAATTCTGCTCCAGGTCTTTTATCACTATCAAGAAATAATAGCAACCACCACATTAAAAAGAAATTACCCGACAAAATGAAAGATTTGCTTGGCTGAGAACATGAGAGAATGCATACAGTTGTGGGGTAGCTCTTACTTACTATTAATTATATCGCTGTATTTTTCAGAGGAGGAAACAAGAAGTTTTTGTCAAGATGATGGGGAAATGTAGGGGCTATGGTGAGGTTATGGTAAGGAGGTGGACAAATGCAGAACTCTGCAGAGAGACTGTGAGAAACTTCATCCTATGCATTTAAATGCCAGGTACATTCAAGGTAGATGTTGTACCCACATGCACAGAAATCAGCACGTCTGCCTGGCATTGTCCTGGATCTCTCATGAATCACTGGGCAACCGAGCTGTGGCTCCACTCCCAACCTGCTGGTCCACTCGCAACCTGGCAGAGTATCAGTGGGTTATTGTGGACCTTCTCTTTCAGGCAAGGTGTGTCAGGGAGCAGTATCACTACAACTAACCTGGTTTTTTATTGGTGGATTAGAGAAATGTGTAAACAAATCCACTGCTTGTTTGTGTACCATACTGCTTTGGTCCACACGGCACCTCACTTTGAAAGGCCATCAGTTTACAAAGGACATACCAGGTTCTCCAAGGAAAAGCAGTATCCTCTGTAAACTATAAGAAGGATTCACTGACTGCCTGGAAAAAAAAATTTACTTCTTGTTTGTCCCCATCTCCACTTCCCCAGATTCCCTTACTCTTTCTTTCACAGACGGTTTTTTTCCTTTTTGGTCTGAATCAGATTTTTACCTGCATTTTGCTATTTAGCCCCAAAACATTGGAGGGCCTATGATGTCTCCTCATTCATGGTATTTGAACCTCTTTTTCTCTGACTCCTTTGGAGTGCAACCCTTCTCTTCCTGTGCTTCCTGATCACTCTGGAACCAAGGAAAACGGCTTTCTCTGTCCCTCCTTTCTTCTGTCCTCATTGCTGCTCTTCCTTCTCCCTCTACCTCATCCCAGAAATGTCAGGTTTTATGTACCCTTTACAGGACTCTGAAGGGATGTGACATGAGTAAAAAAGTCCAAAAATTTGAGGCTATTCTTTGTACCTGTAACACATTTCACAAATGACCTTCCCAAAATCCTCCTCCCTCCCCACAACAAGGGTAGATCCAGTATTTTGCCAGCATGACCTGGGGATAATTTGAGAGACCAGCTGTTAATGAGCATGTTGGTAGAATCAAAAAGCTTACAAAAAGCTCAACAATTCAGTACAAAATGCTATTGATTAATCATGTAGGTACCTTGTATTACTTTGAGTGCTCTACTGAATGATGCTGTGGCAATGCCTCTGTGTCTCAGGGGCATTACTTATTATTAATATTAAAGGAAAAAAAGACCCTGTTTGTGAGTCATGTTACAGTTTGCAGGATTCAAATGGCTTTGGTATGAATCCCTCGCTCATTTCATTGCAAGATTATGATTCTGCAGTCTTATCATCCTATTCTTTCATGATGTGCCAGTGGAGAGACTCGTAATATCCACGTCTGTGCAGGATCATGCAGAGTTAAGGCAGACAGTTTATTTGTAGCTCTAGAGAATCTCTTACTGTTTATAACAATATGACCTTGATGACTAGACAGAAATAAAAAAAAAAAGTTTCTGCTTCCAGTCTGTGGCTGGAATTTGCAATTTGAGATGTATAAATTGGCATGGCTCCCCCTGGGCACGGGGAGCTCTCAGTGGGAGGAGGACACTGGAGCGATGGTGAAAGCTTGTTATGTGTCATGCAATGCCAGATGCTCCACTTAGCCACATGGAAATGCTTTCTTCATCAGTATTAGCTCTCTCCAGACTTTAGAAGAAACAGCCTCCTCAGTCCTCTTGCCTTAATTCTCTCTTTTAAAACAGCTATTCTCTTCAGATGCTTTAGGGCCTTATAAAACAGTTCTGAACTTTTTACCCTCCTAGGATGTGTGCTTTGAATGCCTGTCTTATGGCCAATATCTCTTTCTACCTCAAATGCCCTTAACAGTGGGATTTGGGAAAGGCTTTGTCTAATGGCAGCCTTCTGGAAGGGCCCAGAATCAGTCAGGGTCTTTCAGGTACCTTTCCCTCTGGGAACTGTTAATCTATTTATATCCTGAAAGGCTGGGCTTTGTACCTTTGTTTTTGATGTTACTCTTCAAGCTGGAAAATACGAATGCTGAAATAACCTAAAATCTTGGAATTAAAAGAAATAAAAACCAGTCTGGCAAAGCAGATTCAAAGACTCATGACTTTCAATAGTTGCAAGAGCTATTGTCATCATATCCTTCACCTGTACAATATAGGCCCATGCCACAGACTTTTCTTCTGATTAAGTTAGAATGTGTTTTTCAAAGATGTCCAGACTTTATTTAATGACTTCAGGTGATGGCAAATTTAGCACATTGCTTCACAGATGTGGAGAAGTGGGTTTCATCCCACCTCCATAGTGGTACATATTTGTTAACCCGAACTCTGAATTCAGCACCAGTCCATCTCAGATATGTGGCTGTTTGGGAAAAGATTTTACTCTCTGTTCATCTTCCATCCTGTTCCAAACCTAAGGGAGCACTGACATAGTTACAGCTTCAATGTGAAGGCCCACTTCTGTCTGCTCTGTGCTGAACAAGTGGTGCAGGAGGACCTGAGCCCATGAATGTCTGACCATGAAGGAAGCAGGTCTGGCAGCCACTCCCTGGACAAAGCCAATGGAGGGGTGCAAAGAGGGCAGCAGCAAGCACAGCGCTCCAGCCTGGGCTCCTCAGCGTGCCTGCTGAGCCAGAGCTGGTGGCTGGTGAGGAAAGCTGGTAGCTCAGATGATGATGACCTCTCTTGCTCTCCATCATTTGTCCCCCACCTGCTCTGTTGTTTGCCAGCTGCAATTGTTGACTAATGCTGCAGTTGCAGACTGGGATTTATCTGCATTCTGAACAGACAGCTGAGAATGTGAATTCTTCTCTCTAAAATCCTTTTTTGCTGGCATTTTACAGACAATAGACTGGAATTCATTTTTTCTGTCTGGGTACTTACCACGTATGCTTTGGTCACTCTAAATTGAAACGTTAGGCACAGATGGAGACTACAAATTCCTCCTAGTTCTGCAGAAATTTGCCAGATGTCAATGTAAGTCCATCTTGACCAATAATGCTTTTAACATTTACTTTGTTCCTAGATACCAGCTTACAGCAGAGACATAAAACAGCCTTGACCATTTCATTTGGCCTATATAACATTCAACCTATGGCTTCATTTCTGTGCTGTCTTCAGAAGTTCTCTTTTAAACCACTTCTTAGTGTTAATGGGCATTGATATATTGACTGTCTTTTATTGATGGAAGAAATCAGTAGTTTAAAAAATGTATTATTACTAAAAAATGTGAAATTTTATCTGGAGAAAAGTATGTGGTTCATAACAAGTCATTATATTTAGTCATTATGTAGCATACCTGGTGCAGTTAAAGGGTTTTCATTAGCACAGAAGTCAGTCACTTCTGATGTGAATGGAAGTTTTACTATTGACTCCAGTGGAGTCAGGTTTTCAACCATCATATAAAGGGTTTTATTATAGAAAGAGGTTTATTGAGCGATTTTAGAGTTTCAAGGGACAAAAAAAAATCTGTCCAGTTTCCTGCCTTACTTTTACACCTGTGGCTTAGAAGAGACACCCGGGCAAAATCTATAAAAACCAAATTTCTTTTATAGACAATAGAAAATGTACTAGGTTGAATTTATCTTGGTTCTGTTTGATCAGCTGTTGGTGTGACTCTGCATGCCCTGTCTGTGCACAGCAAGCACATGGACAACCTCCGTAAATTAACTGCACCAGCAGAAAATGTGGATGAAACTCTTTTTCTTGAAATAACACTATGCAGTGTCATATGAGAAAAAACAAACCAAACCAAAACACATATCACTTTAAAGGCAACACACAGTCACAGTAAAGTGGCTAATTTTTTGACTAACATGAATGCAGAGGAAACAAGCTTCAGGTTGTTGGGTTGATGTATTGCTTGGATAAAAGAGACCATGAAAGGCATGGGGAATAAAATATTCAGTGAACTTGTGGTGTGCAAAAGGAAGAAAGAGGGCAGATGGAGAAAAAAAATCACAGAATGAGAACAGCAGAAGAAAAGCATTCAGAAAAGGAACTAATGAAATACTAAATGCCCATAAATACCCAGCGAAACCTGTGCTGTGTAGGGCACCATTATTATTATGCTAACCCTTGAATCAAGACACATCTGCAAAGACTTCACCAAAAGTCTAATTCCTTGCTGGCATTAGATGACTTTGGAAATGACTAGTTTTTGTCAATCTTTGATGCAGCCACATGAAAAGTAAAAAATGCCTTACATGTAGGAATACTTTGTGCCAACTATCCTGTTGTCTTTTCCCCTTGGCACTGGGTTATGAAGTGTTCCATGATGACTGAGATACAACACAGGCTAAATAAATATATTAGATCAGTACCTTTTTTCCTGGTTATGGATTTAAGTGATGCAGAATAACTTGCTGGATCTTTCAAGTTTTTCCTAGAAATTTTTTGTAGCTTCTGTCACAATACAGTTTTTATTGGAGTGCTGTATTCAATATGCCCGCATGGATGAAAAATAATTTTTTAGCCTTATATGTTTGACAGATTTCTCATGGACATTTACACAAATGGCCTTATTTTCCTACAGCCAATTAAAGTTTCTTGGGTTTAATGTATATTTCCAGCTCAAGTGTACAGACCATGCTGGCATGGAGTACTACATCCAAGTCTGCAAAACAAGGAGGAAAAAAAGGGGTTCAAATGGAGAATATATTTTTTTCCTTTTGATCTTGCAGGATCTCTGTAAATATGAAAAAATGATACTAAGTTTTTATAATGATTTCTGTATTTTCATTTGTGGGGGCAAATTTCTGAAGTCATCAAGCAGTGCATCCAGGACAACTGATTTTAACAAGGAAGAACTGAAGGCTTCTGTAGCAGTGCCAACACACTTGCTTCTTGTGCAGGTTGACAGCAGGTACCAGTCTCTGGGATGTGTTGGGAGGTGTGTGTGCATGAGAGGCCACAGAAAATCTACCAGAGAAGCACAGCTGAGCAGGAAACCAAAGGGGTTGACAGACACTACTTCCCACCATTGCTCAGAGAGGACTGGGAGCTTCAATGTTTTCCTTGGCCTCTTGCTCCACAGCAGTGCAGGTGTTTAAGTAACCCCTACCTGCTGTGCAGGCAGAGTTCATGGACTGCAGTCCAGATGTCATTTCCAAAGAAACAAGTGTTTTGGAAAATGAGTGACTCTATAAGCATGGTATTGTGACATTTACTCTGCCAGATGATCCCAGGGAATGCCAGCTGGAATGTCTCCTCTTGAACATGAGACATAAAACAATGGCTGCCAAAACCTTGTAGTAGGTATTTAATTTTGCTTGGCTTCCTTCAGGATGGGAGAGACCTTCTTTTTTATAAATTACTCAGTAAGTCCATCTGAAATGATTTTATTCTTGAAAAATTTCTCTGAGGACATTGTTTATAAGCTGCTGACCTTTAAATGGCCTTCTTGTTCCATTACCATGGTTCTCAGGTATTTAAAGCTCCAGGTCACTTTCACTTTTAATTGTGCTTTATTATTCTCCATTGCTGCAGAATGTTTCAGTCAATTTAACTAGAAGAGAGTCTTATACTCTTCCCTTAATGGATTGAATTTAGGTCATAACAAAATGAACAATTATCCTTGCCTAATTTATTAATCTTAGTCTTGTTTCATTTACTTTTAAGTTTTGGTGGATCTCCTTCGAAGGCAGCTGTAAGCAGAGATTATTGCAGGTTAGCAGGAGACAATGTTCTCTATTGCTTGGGATGAAAGGGAGGTGAGGAAGAAGTATGAGATGGAGAGAATTTAATGCTGGTAGGATTTTGCAATAATTGCATGGTTCATATATTTGTATCAGAGTAAAGTGAAAAATTAATAAAGCAGTGGTTTTATCTCACATTTAATGCTGACGATATTCTTCCACTGTACAGAGAAGCTTGCTGAGCAAAGCATCAGCTTGCTTTCCTTTCTTTCCAAGATTTACTAATTAGACTCTAGTGGTAGAGTACTAAAGCTTAGCATAGATGAAATCTTGCATCTTCCAATTAACAAACAAGATTATGAAACACATAAAACACAGGATGGTAACTTAAATGTTCTTTCTGTAATACTCTGGCAGAGCTCTAAGATGCCAATCAGCTTACTAGCTGTGAGCTTTCAACATGAAAAGTGGTTAGGGTTTATTTCTAATTCTTCTCATTTTCTCCCACTCCATCCTAATTCTGGTTTTCCCTTCTTACAACCTTTTTTCTCATTTTTTTTCTCCCACTCTCTCCTTACTCAAATTCTATGTCCTTTTAGAACATTTTACCCTAGGTTAATTTTAAATATTATCTAATTTCAATTGCGGGATAATTCCAGTTTCCAGCAATATGAAAACTACACAAAGGGATTTGGCACTAGGGGAAAAATTAGTCCCCTAAAATTCCCCAAAGTCCAAAGTTTCAATCTCAACATGCCCACCTGTAAAGATGCCACTAATCTCTGGGGATACCTGAGCCATCATTTGGAAGTTTCCCCTTATGATGAAATTTTCTCTTGTCTGAGCAGTTTATGGTCTGTTGATACTTTAATCCATTGACAGCCCAGATACTGAGAATCCTTTTGCTTGCAAGCTCTGAGGTCCTGAATTCAATCAGCATTCCCCAAAAACATATAGTACATGCTGCAAAGATTTGATTCCTCACCAAATGCAGTTGTGGTTACTTCCTTTTAATACATAGTTAAAGGCTTAGTGCTTAAGCATACTAGGTTAAATACAAGGAGGTGCCTATAAAGTAGGAGATCTGACTCCTTCCTCAGCATCAGTAGATTGATACCTTTATCTCATCTGTCATAAAGGAGCACCTAAGTCAACAGAGGCAAAGGATGAAGAGAAGAAATTGTGTTCCCAAATGTGCTTGTGCATTGTGTCAGAGGACTTGAATACAGACACTGGAGTACCGTCTTTTCTCCTTCCTATTCCTTTAATTTTCTCTCCTTGAATGGAAACTTCATCAAGTTCCTAGTTATGCTTCCTTTCCAACCTCATTTCTGTGTACAGTGAGGAGGTGCTTCTGCAGGATGTGGTCTCTCCTCCTCCATTTCATGAGGTTTAGTTAAGAAAATTATCCTGGGAGAAGAAGAGGGAAACAAAGGAAAGAAGTGGCTCAAGGTGTGTGTGAAGTTGTGTGCACCTGGAACTTACTCTGATACAGCATCAAGCCAAGGTTGCAGCAGGTACATAGCCCTGGGCACTGGGTATCTCAGTTATGCCTGAAACAATATTCAAGATCTGGGATGTAGGCAGAAGAAGGTAAGTGTTCTTGGAGAAGTGTTTCAGCTGCAGTCCAATACTCTCAGCTCATTTATGCCATTGCTTGGCTTTTTTGCTGCAGTCCAATTCCCATATAAAGAAATGCTGTCATAATGAGGGTTTAATGGTAGTTTTGATATCTAGTGGTGGTCTTAAAAATGCCAAAGTGAGTTTTGTTTACAGAAATAATATTTTTACCAAGTCAGCTAGCAGGGTTGGAAAAATGTGGCATGCTTTTGTGTGCACAAGAAACCCTGGAACAACTGTAGCAAATTGCAAAGCTCTGTTTATGATGAGGACCATTCACAACTTGCACCACAATCTAATCCAGCTGATAAAGTTATTCAATCACATTAGTGGTGATGGGATTCACCTCACTTAATGGTAGACATCTTTTGTAGTTGTTTATGGCTGAGATAAATCTCTGTAGATGTCCTTTAGAATGGATGGAAAACCATTAGATTTAAACTAATTGCTCTGTAGAGCTTTCTATTCGCTTAATGGTCTAGGAAGAGAATGTGGACAACTAGGTCACTTTAGATCATACCCTTGAATGCCTACTTTTGATCTAAAGAATCTCTGCTAATGCTTTTCACTTGCAAGAGGATCATGGAGTGGTTGACAAGCTGAACTTTTGGTATTCAGGCCAGACAACATATTATGCCAGGAATCAGGCAAGGATTGAAGGGCTCACATCTAATCGCAAAATGCTAAATGGCTCCTACTCTCACTAAGGGGAGTTAAGGATGCTCATTCTGCTTAGGAAGAGGTCACTAACAGCAAATGCATGCTCCATAGGAAGCTCTTGTGAACAATCTACACATTTTAGTTTGATCATATGGTACCTCATGACAGAAACATGTTAATGTTTTAAAGCCATATACTTCAAAAAGACTAGTAGTGGCAAAGGAATTATTGATCACTGTGTGTTGAGGGATATGTTACCTGAACAGCAACATGACTGGATACCAATATTAAGAACACAGAAGTTGCCAGACTCAATCAAAATAGTGGTGTGTGATCTGTACTGAGGAAGATGGGAAACCATTGCAGGCCATTACATACTGTATAAACTTGTCAAGGGCTGTAGTTTCTGTCTAATCATGGAAATTTTACTTACCGATGCCCTGAAAAATGAAGACTCACAGTTAAGGTAATGTTTATTTTGTATTTAATTTAGCTCTGGAGGTTCTCATGCTCTCTTGCAAGCATCAGATACCTTATTTGGTCCTTTTAAGTTATTGATCTCATTGATTACATCTATACTGGCAAATAAAACAGATTCCATCCCCATTGTCTGCCTGAGGGTAAGTGATGTGGCACATCTTACGTTGCTGGAAGGCCAGGGAATTATCTCCATCCCAGGACTGATGGCACCAAAAATATCTGTCTTTTTTACGCAGAGAGGTGTCCAGCAAAGATAATATCTGACTTCTAGTCATTACTGTACTAGAAATCACAAATAGTGGTTTACTTTTATTTAGTGACTTCCTATATATAGTGAATTGACCCTGTCTGGATGCCAGGAACCTTTCAAAGTCACTCTATCATTTCTCTTCTCAGGTGGATAGGGGAGGGAAAATGTACCAAAGGTTCATGACTTCAGATTAGGACCGGGAGAGATCACTCACTAAATACTGTCATGGGCAAAACAGATTCTAATTGGGAAAATTAAGTGAATTTATTACTAATCAAAATCAGAGCAGGATAATAAGAAATAAAATAAATATAACAAATACCTTACCCCCATCCTCCCTCCTTTGCAGGGTCTACCTCCTCCCTCCCAGTGGTGCAGCAGTTGGGGAATGGGGATTACTGTCAGTTCATCGCATGTTGTTCCTGCCACTGCTCAGGAAGAGGAGTTCCTCCTGCTTCTGTGTGGAGTCTCTCACACAGTCCTCCACAAACTTCTTCAATGTGAGTTCCATCCCACTGGCAACAGTTCTCCACAAACTGCTCCAATGTCAGTCACTTTTCCACAGGGTGCAGTCCTTCAGGCACAGGCTGCTCCAGCGTGGGTCCCCCACAGGGCCACAATTCCTACCAGAAAACCTGTTCTCTCTCCATGGGTCTGCAGGGCCCTGCCAGGACCCTGCTCCAGCACAGATTTCCCAGATGTTCACAGCCTCCTTTCAGGCACCCACGTGCATCAGAAGGGGGTTCTTTATGGGCTGCAGGTGGATCTTTGCACTTCTAGTGACCTCATGGGCTGCAGGGGCACAGCTGCTGTGGTCTTCACCACAAACTACAGATGAATCTCAGCTCCAGTGTCTGGAGCACCTCTTCCCCTTCCTTCTCCCCTGACCTTGGTTTCTGCAGAGTTATTCCTCTCACATATTCTTACTTGGCTCTTCTCTGGTCACAGTAACATCTGCACAATAACTTCTTTATTTTTTCTTAAATATTTTATCCTAGAGGTGTTACTTTCATTCCTGATTGGTTCAGCCTTGGCCAGCAGTGGGTCTGTCCTAGACCCAGCTGGCATTGGCTCTGCCAGACATGGAAGAAGCTTCTGGCAGCTTCTCCCAGAATCCACCCTTGTATTCCTCCCACTACCCAAACCTGGCCACTCAAACCCAATACACCATATAAAAGTCTTTCCAGCTCCCTGATTACTTCCATTACCTGCAAACTTTGTAAGAAAACAAATAACCAGATGTGAGCCTAGAAAGTCTTTTTGGTCTTACAATGTTTTGTATTAATTTTTTGAATGACTTTGAATTAAGAGAAATCTCCCAGAGTGGCTCCCCAAAGTAGATGTCTAGCCTCAGGGCAAAGCAGGAAGTCCAGTGTTCATGGGTATGAACACATGCACTCCTGTGTTACTTGGGATGTTTGGTGCTACTGGAAACAAGGCCACTCTGGTTTGTATGCTCCTACACCATCCTGAATGTTTAACTTTGAAATTCCAAATGGAAAAATTTAGACCCCAAGTGGTTTTGCTTTTGAACCATCTCCAACCTTATTTTTTATTGACACAGTAAACCCCATTATCGTTTCTATATGCACCCTTTCAAATTACTTTTTAAGTAAATCTTGTAAAATATCCACAGAAGATGAGATGGCAGCTGTTACAATGCAATGCAATGTTGGACTGTGATTGACTGGACAAAAACTTTAACATTCTTTCAAGGGCATTTTTTTCCTTTGGTCTTCTTAATTACTTAAATGAGTTTGTCTTTTAAAATTTAATAAATAAATCCCTTATATATTGTCCCATCATTTGACATGTTGCACTTGCAGCTCTTTTAAACAAAGTACTGCTCTTCAGGAAACTGGGAAGAAACACATGTTAGGTCTCTATGAATTATTAGATGCCACAATGCAAAGTACCAGAAGAAGTGTGCTCCAGAAAGTACAGTTAATTTGCAGTTCTGAATCGTGTTTGTTAATAAAGGTGATCTATTTATGTGTTCAGCATAATTGATGCCACTACTGGTGCTACATAGTCAAGTGGCTGTTGCTTGGGGGGAACAGAAAGGTTTCCCCCCACCACCTCTTTTACTGATTTATGGTTCTTGTATTTTAAGTCAAGATTGAACTGCAAGTGCCTCAGAACAGGGTCCAAGATCCAAGAACTGTTTTTGTGAAGTAGATAGGATACTTGTTTTTTAAAAATTAATAAACTGCTAATCTATTTTTGAATATTAATTCTTCATTTGCATTAATTTTTGTTAAAAATTGCATTTGCATAGTTGTTTTGCATTGAAAATGCTTTCTAAAAATACTTAAAAGGGGGAAAGAAAGTCAGAAGAATTGCAAGAATAATGAGAATAATCAAATTAAGGGTATCTTAAAATAAAAGTAAATTAATAATTGCTTCAGGAAATATGAGATGATTAGAAAGGGAAAGGAGAGCAAAATGTGAAAGCAGAAAAGCCACAAATATTCTGTGATTTGGAACTTCCCACACTACATTGTAGTTCATCCCATGAAGATAACACAAAGCATTCAGGAAGTGTAAGGTAATGATGGGGAGAATAGTGTAAAATTCTGGTGTAACTCCTGGCCTCCACTGTACATTCTTCCAAACTGCGTGGTGAGGTTTCACAAAGAGCTGTGCACCTCAGTCCAGCTTAAGACAAGAATGCAATGACACATAGTAAAAACATCTCTTTTGTTTTACATTAATTCTGCCATTTTGGTGATCTTGAATAAAGTGTTGACAAGAGCTAAGCAGGAGTTTTGGGGGAAAGCTTTTTCCACTGAAAAATGCAATCTGTCAACACAGAAATATATGATGGTAGAAAATCTATTGGTTTTATCCTTGTTTTCTTCCCACTTAACTGCTCATGTAGGTTTTACAAAAGTACCCCTATATAATGGCTCCATGTGTAAAAATCAAAGAATCAATGCTGCGTTTTAAAGCGTCTCCTGAAACTACCTGTTTATGCTATTTCTCTTTTAGTTTTGTCTGTGATGTGAGACGATATTCATTGCATAACTCGGTGGCAGTGCATCAGTGCAGGGTTTATAATTTGTGAAGATCCATATTTGCCTAATCTCAGCTAAAGACTTTCAGCTCCCACATAATAACATGTTCACAGAATTGATCTAGGTTTGATCCCTTATGATGGTGGTCTAGGGCTTGCAGTTAAGCCTAAGATACAATTATGTGTATTCAAATTATGTCACTTTACAGCCCACCTAAGCATCCTATTTGGGATGCAGCCATATGGAATGTTGATGCCAAGGCTATATAACCTACTTACTGCAATTTTGAGAGCTCAGATGGAATAGTAATTGTCCCAAAGCCCTCAAGAGTTATTTGCAGTTCTTCAGGGAGTTGTTTCCTCCAGGACAAATAGCAGCTGGCAGAGGAGTAAGCCTCCAGCCTTATTTAATTCAAAAGCATACATTTGGATACACATAAACACACTTCAGATGAACCATAGCTGTGGATCTTTAGGTGTGGTGGTATTAGGAAAACCTGTGTTTTCAGAAATTCTTTTGACATATGTGATTAAATACTAATGAGGGAAATAAAAGAGGACCATCTCATCTTTATAATCTGTATTTTTGTCAATACCTATTACCACACAATGTAATACTAGAAAACTAATATTTCCCAGCCTCATATGAATCAGAAATAAAAGATACAGAAGTCTGTGTTTCAATGAGAGGGTGATTTCTTTGCCCTTTGATGAATTAAATGATTTTGAAGACACAGAGTGTGGTTTTGCTTATTTCCCAAATACTTTTTACAGCTTGCAGGCTCCCAAAGGTCCTATTGTTTTTTCTTCAAAAATGTGAGACATTATGCATTTAAAAATCCATTTTATTGCTATGAAATCTCCCCAAGAACAGACAGTGTTTACCTCTAGCTGTATGTGCTTGCCCTTTTGAGGTTATCTCAGGCACATAATAAGCATTATCAGCCCATCCATTAATAAATGTCTGTTAGACCAAGACAGCAGAAATGCTTTGCCCATCAGAGCATATTACAGACCTGATACTGTACTCTGACTACAATGCCTCATCCTTTTTGAGAGCCATATCAGAATGAAAAAAGACAAACCAGTGCGTGCAGCTTAGAAAGAAAAGTGTTTTGATATGTTAAATACTACAGAACACAGGTAGGCATCTTGACCAAAATATCAATCACTCTGGAAATTTCTGTTTCATTTTAAGAGTCTTATGGAGTTTTCTTGTTGGGTTTTCCTTGTATGTTTTGGGGTTTTTGTTGGTTTTGTTTGGGGATTTTGGTTTTGTTTGATTTTTTGTTTGTTTGGGTTTTTTTTTGTTTGGTGGGGGGTTTTGTTTGGGTTTTTTGTTTTTGTTTTGTTTTGTTTTTTTGGTGTGTGTGGGTGATGGGGAGAGGGGTTGGGTATGTATTTATTTGCAGTCTATAAATTTTAATTCAATGACATCATGCTGCTTCCACAGGAACTTCCAGCATTCTTATGCACTGTTAGCATATTGGGGCTATATAAAGGCAATTCTGTCTTTGTTGTTTCAGTTTTAACAGGCTTTGTTAAACTCATGCTGTAGCATAAGATAAGTTCTGGGTTCTGATATAATCTTCCCTTTTTTTGCCAGGTCAGCTTTTTTCAAATAAATTGTTTGCCTTAAAATTTAGCAGTTTTTGTTCTCGGCAATAATGTGACTGAAAATCCTGAATCCATTGTACTTTGCTTATCTCTGTACAAATTCATTATAAAGCGTGACTCTGGAGTATTGGTGTTTTCACATTCACTTTCAAAATTGTGCCCCAAAACATTTTGCAGTTCTGAATGAAGTTCAGAAAGTCATCCTTATTCAACAAGGCATATAAACCTTACTTAAGTACTTTGCTGAGATTTGTTTAATTTCATGGTTAAAATTATGTGTTGACGTATGCTGTATTCAGTGATACTAGAATATTGGATATTGTAATTATGAAATGAAGAGTATATTGTTAGTACCATATTTTGATGCATTTCAGCTGAAAAATACATAAAATTCTTTTCTCCAATCTTTTCTTCTTTTCCCTCAATCCAGCAGTGAAAGGAATATCCTTGCACTGCTCCTTTAGTTTAGGTTACTTCCTGTTCTGAAAGCTCACCACCACCTCTGCACAAAGGAAACTCCTGCAGCTGTTGGTTCAAAACCTCCAACTGACTAAGATCCACTTTCTTTTATATCTGGTTTCATTTAATATTGGTAACTAAATCAATCATTGGATAAAAAAGGAGAGCAAATTTATGTCTATTTTACAAAAGTTATCCTCATCAGAAAAATAAACATTTAAAAACCTACTGCAGATGGTATTTCATGGTATAACTGACTAAACTATAGGGAAAGAAGTTTTCCATTCATCTTTAATATGCCACCTTGAATGGTGAAAGGCATTGATATGAAGTGGCTAGCCTGGAGATTGCTGCGCATGAATGCTTGCACATCCTCTTATTAAAGATCATTAGGAAGTAGAAAGGAGGACTCAGAACAGGAAGTGTCACAAACCATTTTATAGCTTCTGGATTATGTCTGGGATATCGTTGTTTATGTCTTGACTGAAATGCTGACATTTTGTGAATGCTGTCTCATTTAATAAATATAAATTATTACCTTGGATAGGGTGTTTGGAGTGCAATGTGACAAGATTTTTCCCTTTTGCACAATGAGATGCTTCTGAAATGTATATATTATTTTCTTCTCCTTGTTCTTTGGGACCAAATCCAGGACTCACTTCTCAGGCTAAGTAAATGGTGTACCCGGTTGAGTAGCCATTGGAGTGTGTGTGGGGGGGTGGGGGTGGGGTGGGCAGAACTCAGCTTCCCAGGACTGGCATCCTGCAGCCTGCTGTGCATGGGAGAGAGACTGAGATGGTCTCATCACTGCTGTCTCCAGCATGAAACTTCCGGCATCTTCATCACAGCCAGGATTTTTATTGTGAAACTGAGGCAGAGCAAGTCGGGCTATGTGGTAAGGGAGGAAAACTGAAGCAGTGTAATTAACAATGGAACTGATTCCCTTAAATGCAAGGCTAATATTTTATCAGCAGCTTCATCAGTTAAAAAAAATAAATGAATTCTCCCCTTCAGTTGGTTGTTAATGGTCATGAGATCCTAATGCATTCTGTGCATATTCAGAGAAGGCACAGGACAATAAACTTTTAGGTTAGATACAAAACACATGGGACATTAGTGAACCTTGCACAATAGAGGAATAAACATATGGATGGTAAATACCAGACACTAATTTGATTAGAAAATCAATACTTAAAACAGTATCCTTGCACTTCAGCCAATTAAGACAATGATCAACAAAAGTCCTGGGACTGCCTACGCATGTTACATTCGATCTTTATTAGATAAAAGCCAGAACCAGGAACCAGAACTCCCTTCTCCCACCTGCGTGCCCTAATTTTGAGGCTGGGATCACAGTCTTTTACTCCAGATCCTTCTGGCTTGTGAAGGTTCCTCTTTGACTGCCCAGAAAGTGGCTGCCACACAAGAATCTTCTCCCTCTTTCCCCTCATCCAATTGCTCCAAACATCTGGTCTAGTGCTTTTGTGCACTCCTTTACATACACTATATTGAATAAAGCAGGCAGCACAGTGTGGGGTCAAGATCTCAGGCCACTGGTAGGTACATGCTCTGCCTGCCAGGATCACTGTGTGAAGTACTCATTCCTCCATTGCTCTTTTGGTGGTTGTCTTTTAAAATAAGTGAGCCTTGTGCATGCAAGTGCCACTCCTTAGCTGGGACATCTGCACTCTGAGCAGAGGTATTTTGTATTGGTCTGACTGACTCACTGAATTCGCCAAAAGAGAGGGAGTTTTATTATGCCACTTTCCTATTGAATTTCCGATTTCCTATTGCCCTCTAGGACAGGGCTCCTGTAGAGGGATGCTCTCTGGTTTGATTTTATCTCCTCTACTGCCTACAAAGGGGGTTGTAATCTGGATGCTCCCTCTGAGAGTCAGATTCTAAATTTTTGTTCTGCAATCCACAGCCTGAGTATCAGAAGAGGATAAGTTGGATCTTGACCAGTGTTTTATCTTTTCTTTAAACCCCATCTATTTTTCCCTGTCTGAATCACTGGAAGATTGTGCCCATCCTCATTTTTTTTTCCAGAATCCAAGTTCATTATATGAGTACAAATACTGTGTGGCAGCCTTCCTTGTGCATGAAGACCCCCATTCCCTAGCCTGTGACTAAGCAGAGATTAGGATTCTTTTCTTGCAAACTTCAGTCATTCAAGATTTTTGTAATCTGAATGCATACTGGATATATGGATAATGTAATTAGATACTAAATTTCAGTTCATGTTCTCCATTTCCTTAATGTGATTGGATGGTCTTTTTTTTACCCTGATTTAAAATATTGCTTCTGGATGTCAGGCTCCTAAAAAAAAATTGATTGGTAACTGCACAATGGTGGATCAAATCAATGATATGAAACCAAGTGTGCATTTTACACATTAGCTGAGAGCTGTACTGGTCTGACCTCATTCACACTCAGTTTTATGCTGCTGCTCTTTCACTGAGGTAATGGAGTTACTCCAGGATTACATGGCTGTGCAGGACAGAGCTTAAAGAGAATGTGACCATGCAGCTCTGGCTCTGGATAACTGTGTGGGAACAGGGTGGGTGTTGCTGCACCCCTGTGAGTCTGCATCCCATCATGTGCCTGCACCCAAGGCTGCAGTGAAATCCCTAGGCAGGGGCTTCCAGTGTGTTCCTGAGCTGTGACCTCCTCCAGGAGCCCTGTGCTGAGGGTTAAGGGAAGAGGACAAATAGAATCCTCATAGCTCTTTGTCTGGTGTTTTCTTAATTTAGAGTGATGTTGATTTTCCTTCACTTATTTTACACCATAAAAGTACCATAAAAAAGCCCTTAAAATGAAACTAAAACACAAACACTTGAGTCTTTAGGGAGAGGCATACTTTATGGAAAGGATATTTTCCTTCCATTTTGTGCTTCACTAAGCCTTTAGATTAATAGAGCTCATTATAGTGATAGGAACTCTACATCTAGAACAGCAACTATGGTCCAGTTGTCTCTCTGGTTGAACATAAATTGATTTGGTCTCAGTCTGAGTTTCCCCTACTTGGCCCCAAGGATGAGTGGAACTAGATGAGCTCCCTACTTCTTTTAGTTTAAAAAGATTAATTTAATTCAATAAATTCCACAAAGAACCTTGAAGTTTCTTGATTGTGAGCTTTATTTTACTCAATACATTTTTCTACTATTTAGGTTTTTATCACCTTAGAAGCAGTGCCAGAGTTTGGTGTTCAATTACCTCAGCCGAGCTTGCAGAGCTCTTTTATGTATTGATGACTAGCTGGTCCTTTACAGCTGTTTGGTGTGTGCACCGAGGGTGATGATAACATTGTTGAATCAAAAGTGCCTGCATGCTGGAGATGTTGTTAGTGTTTGGTGTCAGTGAGAAATATGATGGTATTGGGTAATCCCTTAAGGCTGGTTCTTTGTGGGCTGAGAACTGGCTGCTTAATGTGTTACTTGTTTGTCCACTGTGATGGAAGACATTTGGAACACTCTAAATCGACTCTAACGCACCTTTTGTGGCGGAGTTGCCATTACGTTATCTCAGTTAATATTTGTATAGTGCTGATAGCTTCCTGTGTGCCTCACAGGAATAAAGACAAAGTCTGTGCCTTGAAGAGGTGGCAAATTAATGTTTCCAAGGAACTCAGCAACCTTGTGGATTGCAAATTGCAAGGACAGGACTAAAATAACCCCAATAAGTTGATGCACACAAATGTCTCTAATGGTGAAATCACGGAATAGCAGCCATCAAGCTTGTGATTTTTCAGTTCTGGTATTTCTGTATCAGTTTTTTAGAGTATTTTCTGCTGTTTTTGATACTGCGTATGCATAGCATCCAATAAAGAAACAATAGTAATAGATTGTGGAAGGCAGGGACAAGTAAAAGTTTCTTGAAGGCAAATTAGCATAAAGAAAAATCCCTACCATTGCTACCTCATTCCTTGGATATGGGATTTAAGTTTATTACCAGAAATTTGTCAAGAATTTGCTGTTATTTAAAAATATTTAGACTCATGGGGCTCAGAGAACACATCTCTGATTTTCTGAACCTTGCATTTCTCAGTATAAGATTCTTTACCAAGAGTTTTGACAGGAAACAAAATGCCTCTTACTGTTATATCTGGGACTTCAAGCAGACCTCCCATTTTGGATTTACCTGCAAAACTCCCTAAAATTTCCAGGTATTTTCAGTATGTTTTCCTGTCTCTGTGCAGCATGCCCAGTCTTCCGTACCTGCACAGAATTTCATGGGTATTTGCATTGCCCTGTTGCTGCTAGCCTACTTCATAACCATGGGGCATTCCAGATCTCAATGAAGTTTGCTATCCAAGTGTTCAGTATCTAATATGAGAGACAGATCTTTCATAGGTGATGGAGTGAGACAGGAAGAGAAGGAGGGGATGGGAAGGTGGCACAGGATGGCACACTGCATCTGAAGAGATACATCTGAGATGGATAAAAGAAACTGTCTATGGAAGAGTTTCTTTCTACTGGAGAAAGAAGCTTTGGAGAAGCCTCATTTTACATGGCTAAAGTTCCATAAGGTAAATCCCACCTTCTGTTTATTTCATTTACTCAGGTGGCAAATTCTTCATGAGGGAGGCAGTGCTTCCTAGCCATTAGGGTAGTAACTAGTGTAATGGCATATAATTTCAGATGAAATCTATAAATTACTGTAATAAAATGAATTTTTTTTGTTTCTTTCTGTTCTTTCATTACTGATTCTTCAAGGTTTTCAACAGCTGTCCAATGTGGATTTTATATTATTGTGTTTCTGTGGGATACCAAACCATCATGGTTTAAGCCCAGGTGGAAATTAGGGACCACACAGTTCCTTGCTCAACTCCCACCTGCAGGACTGGGGAAAGAATCAGAAGGGTAAAAGTTAGAGAACTCATGCATTGAGATACAGACATTTTAATAGGGAACGCAAAAGCCACATGCATAAGCAAAGCAAAACAAAACTGAATTCACTGCTTCCAATGGCCAGGCAGGTGTTCAGCAGGGCCCTATCACACATAACAGTTATTGGGAAGACTCATGACATCACTCCAAATGTCCTTCCCTTCCTCCTCCTTCTTTCCCCCAAGTTTATATACTTATCATAATGTCGTATGGTCTGGAATTTCCTTTTGTTCTGTTGGGGTCTGTGTTTTCTCCCAAGTTCCCCTGCAGCCCCGACTTCCTTGCAATGTGTCAGTAGGGAAAGCAGAAAAGGCCTTGGCTCTGTGTAAGCACTGCTCAGCAGTAACAAAATCATCTTAATTTCCTTAATTTTCCCTCCTGTTCTTTTTTCCCCTTCTCCTGCTGGAGGATTCTGCTGCAAAGTCTTCATTCACTTTTGCTTGTTTATTGTTGTTTACTGAATTTGGAATAGACCAGAAATTCTTTTTCTCTCACTGCCTTCATCCTTCATGCCAGAACTGTTTGGGCCTGGGATCACTGCTTTGCTATTTCCAGCACTGCAGAATACAACAGAATCATAGAACAGCTCAGGCTGGAATTGACCTCCAAAGATCACCTGGTTCTACTTTTCATGGGAAAGGAAGCCTAGATAACATTATCTAGCACCCTATCCAATTTAATTTTAAAACCTTCCAGTGGTGGGGGATCTACCGTATCCTTGAGGAGGTTGTTCCATTGACTGGTTGTTCTGACTGTAAAAATTTCTTTATTATGTCAAGATGAACTCTCTCCTGGTGTAACTTCTATCAGTTATCTCTTGTCTTCTCCATCTGGCTCCTTGTGAAGGAAAAACCTCTGTCATCTCCAGCTGTCTTTTAAGCACTGGAATACTGTAATGAGGTCACTGCTGAGTCTTCTCTACACATGAATGACAAGTCCTTCAGTCTTACCCCACAGGATGGGTTCTTCTGCTCTTTTAATCATCTTCATGGCACTCTTGTGGACCTTTTCCAGTCTGTCCACATCTTTTTTGAATTGTAGAGACCAGAACTGGACACAGAACTCTGGATGCAGCCTGACAAGCACTGAATATCGTAGAATGATCATATCTCTACATTTCTAGTGATGCCTCTGCAAATGTAGCCCAGAAGCTGATTTGCCTTTATGGCTGCAGGGGATGCTGCTGACTCATGTTCAGCTTGTTGTTTGCCGGTACCCCCAGGTCCCTTTCATTGAAGTGCTCCCCAGCCACATTGATCCTCATCTGCACTATGCTTTTTGGCTACTTTCTCCCAGGTGCAGGACTTTGCACTCATCTTTGTTCATACAGTTCCTGCTAGCCCACTCTGCCATGTCACTCTGAAGATGGATTTCCCTTATGACATGTTCACCTTGCCAGTCTTTGGATTTGCCTTCAACAAACTTGGTGAGGGTGCAGCAAACTGCCAGAAGGCTCCATCCTGTACTGTCTGAATTTTCAACTTCTCACTTCTATTAGATCCCACATATTTTCTAACATAGAAATGTGTCCAAAGAGACTCTGCCTCCTCTGTTCAGTAGTGCAAAAACCTCCGTTAGCAGTTGGTGGATTGGACAGAGCAGGGCATCCTGGCCATCCTGGGAGCCTCCTGGAGTTACATATGCGATGGTTGTAGCACTTGCACTCTATGTGCAACAAGGATAGTTGAATGCAGATGCTGAGTGCT
This sequence comes from Sakesphorus luctuosus, assembly GCA_013396695.1. Lineage (NCBI taxonomy): Eukaryota > Metazoa > Chordata > Aves > Passeriformes > Thamnophilidae > Sakesphorus > Sakesphorus luctuosus. The sequence goes on along the minus strand of VWZD01012913.1, from coordinate 245,010 downwards.
ATTTTTACTTTATTTCTATACCACATGTCATCATTAACTGAATAAAAAATACTACATTTTTTTCTTTTCATGTAGAAGAAGATACTCCTTATGATGCTCTTCAGGATTTTCAAATCTTGTCCTTTTCACATGGCTGCAATTCATCATTCCATCTCAGCTTCCTGATCCTCAAGAATGTGCAACAGATAGTCACAGAAGCAGACACTGTTCTTAACGATTTTTCTCTTTTATGTTCAGATTTTTTCCTTTCCATTGAAGCCCAGTAAAATGTTTAATCTCTTTATTCTTCCTGAATCTTCAATCCTTGTGTTTTCCATTCCTGTCTGCCATCTGAGCAGCAGCATTTTTATGCAAATACAAACCCCTCAAACTATATTGTTTCTGATGGTATGGTGCAGTATGAACACCATTACAGAGTGAGGTGTTCTGTAAATTAACTGTTCTCATTTTTTTCCATTCAATATAATTTGAGAATTTATTCAGTAAAGAGGAAACTTACGTACAAATAAAAATCAGAACAGATTCTGAAGACAAATGAAGTATGCATCTTATATTGCAATCAGAGATCTGCTAAAGTTAAACATAATATATAAATCACTAGAGTTAATAAACAGCTTAGATATGCATTTTTTCATACATAAATTATATTGTCATTCATCAATAAGGAATTTAATTCTCCCATATTATTACTGCTTTATTTATTGTAAAGTGCTGTTGAGGTTGGTATGCAGTTAGAGAATACCTCCAGAGAATAGACTACTGGGGAGACACCTACAGATACTTTCTATCAGTGTATGTTCAGGAAGCAGAAGTTCTAGGTAGCCCATGAGAAATGTGTGATATAGGTCACATGGACACATTCCAAAGGAAAATTTAGAAACTGAATGCAATGTCTTGGTATATTGACCCTTATAACTCTTATACACACAAAGACAATCTACTGTTTGCATGAAAGGAGGTGGCACTGAGGGGAAAAGAAGGAAAAGAGGGAAGGGGAGGGAAAGGTTGGGGAAGAGAAGTGGCTTCTGACCAAAGAAGTCAAAAGAAATGAGAAATTTGTCTTCAGCTTTAAGGGAGGCAGAATTTTTTACTACCTAAAATAACTGAGTTTGGGGAGGTCATGGAATGTCTATTAAAATTAAAATCCACATTTACTAGTTGCATCTACAATGCTTTTATAGTGATATTTATATAATTCTCTACACAAGATTGAGGAGCATGCTTACCCTCAGTTTTGTGTTTCCATGAAAGCAACATTTATGGTACCAGGTTCTGCATTACTGGGTATGTATGCATATCTCTATATGGGGTCATCGAAGTGGCAAAGGAAGAGCAAAAGTTCCATCTGTTTACCAAAGGGCTGTGAAAGCTGACAGCCTGCCCTCTTCTCCTTGAGGCTGTCCATCCCTGGATGTTTATTGATGCCTGTGCAGTGGCTGGAGCCTGTGAGGCAGGCTCAACACTTACTGTCACCACTTTTCACGACAGTGGTCACTTGTAGGGGAACTAATAGTTTGGAAATCCATCCTTCTGCCAGACTCAAAGGGAGGATTTGAGATGAGATCTGATGTTCACTGATGTGCTAAGTCCCAAGTATACTTTTGCTAGGAGAATCTCACTCTCAATGATTATTAAATCCATCTGTTGATGAATTGGTGCTTCTATCCCACTTCTCCTTGGCAGATCAGATGCATTGTGAATGACTGGTTTAGACAGCTAGGGCAGAACAAATTGTTCTAATTGCATACAACTGTTTTACTTCTGAGTTTCTGCCTGTACAAGAATATCCTAGAGCGAATCTTAGGAATAACACCTATTTGATTATTCCCTAATTAAATACAGTTGACTATATTTTAGAGCATTGGCTTCAAATTTTATTTGGGTAATGACTTGGCTCCCACCATCCCCTGCTCACCGGATACTCTGGAGGCTGCTTTATGGTTTCAGGCTGTCTTCCCCAGCAGCATCTGTGGAGTCAGCCTCATTTAACATCTCTGCCAGGTGCTCTCAGGCCTGCCCCAGGACAGGGAAGAGAGAGCAGTGAGCTGAGCAAGGCTCTACACTTTCCTAGTTATGTGTTTCCTCCTGAGGACAGTAAGGAATATGGAGAGGACAGGAAGCAAGCACACCAAGGCATCTGCTCCTGTTTTTCTCAGCTGAGGGACCTTCTCAGCACAGAGGGCACAGCACCTCTCTGCTCCCAGGGGAGCTGTGCTTAGTGGCTTACTAAACCAGGCACTGTGCCTGTCTTACAGCCAGATTTTTTAACGTTGTCATTTTGAGACTCTCAGGATCAGTTCCATCCTCTCTCAGGAATACCTCAAACAGCTGTACAAGTAAAAATACCTTTCCGCTCAGAAAGCTATTAGGTGACAGCTGTAAGAAATGTATTAAGCTACATAATTTGGAAGCCTTTCCAGGAACAGTCCCTCCCCCTTGGTTTCCAGTGAATATGATATTGGCAGGGAGATAAAATATATTTCAGTAGAGGGTGAAAAAACTAATAGCTTCCTTAAGGAGCTGTGACATTTTTGAAAAGCCAGATCTCTGACACCCTGGAGTGCAGCATGTTCTGGAAAGCCTGAAGCTGCTCCTGTCTCCGTACCTTCGTAACTGCAGAACACTCCAGTGGGACAGTTGCTCCTTCTGGTGTGGTATAAATTTATAATAAATATAATCATAGAATCATAAATAGACTAGAAAATTTTTCATTTAATTGCAAAGAATTAGAAATCACACAACAAGATTATGAGGACTGGATCATGAAAGCGACATTTGAGGCCAGATAGGTGGTCAACAGGAACAGTCACGTCCTGTGATGGCTCCTGAGACTTAATAGTCACAGACTGAAATCTGGAGGGACTCCTCATCCACCTTTTTGAGGCTTACGTGCACACTCTACAGTCTCGAGTCACTGAGCCTCCTGAGTGCCTACTGAGATGTAGAAATACCACCAAATAAAAGAATATAGCCTTGATGAAGACAATATAAATTAAAACCACTGATAGAGCTTTGACTATGGTGTCAAAGAGGTGTGAGGAATGGTATGGTAATCATAAACTCTAGCCTTAAAAAATAGATTGCATAAACCAGATGTAGCAATTTATGTGTTAGAACCATTATAAAATAATTCGGTACTGTAGTGCTCAAAGAACACTAAGTCTGGAACATGTTATTTTCAAATAAAGAATTTTAACCTGTAAAATCCATCTTATTTAACATACTGCAAAAATTTGGTTAGTATAGAACCTCAAAGGTTAAAAAACGCCACATGTCATAATTAAATCTCCTCAAATCATTAGAACCCAAAGGTCACTGTGTTAGTTCGATATTTTAGTTTCACAGTTCAGTTTCCTCTCTGTTTCACAGAGGGCTTCTCTTCTGTACAGCAATAGTCATTCCTTTCCTAAAGGTTAATTTGTGAGTTTAGGTTTGAGTCAGTGCTTTCCATGGATTACCTACCCTCTAATTCAGCAGCAATATCAAAAATGAGCCCTTCCTCACTAGTGTTATGCAGACACTTTATTGGAGTAGAGGGACAGCACTGGGCTTTATATTCAGTTGTGCTATAAATGGCAGCTGTTCTATACATTAATGGAGCTATTGGTACTTGCCAGCACATCTGGAATAGATCCTCTCTTGTTACAGCCCTTCAGTAATTAACATCAGAGCACACCACCTGGAATAAATGTGTAGGCTGCTCCTCTAAAATCAGGCCAAATGGGTAGGCTTCTATGTGTATTGTTGTATGGGATATAAACTGGCTCCTGAATGTCTGTCTTTCACCAAGGAATGACCCTAAATGACTAACTGAGATTAGATTAATCCTGCCTCTTTGTCTTTCTATCCAAAGTGTTCTACAGCTGGCCTCCTGCAAGAAGTTTATTGTCTGCTTTTTCAAGAGATCAAGTATTCCCTGTACAGATATCCTCCACAATGGAAAATGCCAACAATTAAAGTTGAGGATGGAAAGTGCTTATCATGGGTAGGAAAAAGAACACAGAAAAGAAATATTTGTGAGGTGTTTAGGTATAAAGTATAGTCAAGTTATGTGATCAGATAATAGATTCAGTGGGGTTTTTTAACAGAATAGTCTTCCTAGAAGAAAAATCCACTCTGCCAATTTAGGAGTGTTTTATAAGAAAGTGTAATTTTTGGTAAATATTTAATGGGAAAAAGATATTTTGCTACAAAGGGTTTTTTTCACATTTTTGTTTCAATAATATATCACATGTATGCTTATCTCAGTATTATTCAAATAGTGATACATGAGAAAAAAATCTGAACAGCACAATTGAAATACAGCATTCTGAGTGTCTCAGAGCTTTTCAGAGCTCCCAAATTCGTTCTCCTTTTTCCAGAAACCTGAATTTTCTGTGAGATTGTAACAATCCTCTAGTTTTTAGGAAGAGTTTAAAGAAGACTAGTTGACAGAATTGTGAACAAATAATAAATCATTGTCCATCAGCTCTAACACATTACATATCTAATTTCCCCCCTTCTCAGATGGTGGTCCCAGCTTGTGCTCCTAGTGAGCTGCAGTCCATGCTAATAACTAGCAGGTTTTTTCTTTAAGGATAAAGTATGCATAGGTGAACAGAACTATACAAACACAGGTGCATGCTATAACAGTAAATGCCTTGTTGATTACTTAAATTAAGACCAATTTCAGAACACAGCTGCTTGGTACTAATATGTCTCCCTCAGTGATTGTTTTAACAAGTTGTGAAACCTGCTTAAGGAGATTTTTGTCACATTTCCTAGTAGGTATTGAGCATGTTACAGAGCAGTAGTATGTAGAATAATTAGAATTTTTGTTTAAATTATCCAAATTTTACAATGAAATTTTTTAATAGATGAGAGCTTTGAGCTTGACTAACAGGGATGTACCAATGTTAAGGTTTTATGAGAAAGAAAAACACAACCTCTTTTTAGTTGCAGCAGTAGAGATGTTTAGGATACCCATCTACTTCCAAATCATAGCCCAAAACTAATGATTGAAGGATTAGTACTTTCCAATATGCAAATAAATTTTATGTAATAAACAAGAGAGGAGCAGACAGTTTGGGAGGCTTCCTTGTGTCAAAAGCTGCCATCTGGTCACAGTTGAACAGATTAAGATGGAGGATCGCTAAGTTATGCCTAACTTAGACAGCAGACTCTTGTTGACTCCTTCCAGATAAGTCTGATTACTTCAATATCATCAATATGGCCTTGGTAAGGAGATATTTTGCCTTATAGATACCTGCTGAAGTTCCTTAGGAAAAACACTGGGAATGTGAATGTGATAGTCTGGTTGACAGATCTCTTTTGGAGTCCTGAAAGGTATTCAACAGAATCTGTCTCAAAAACCTCCCCAAAACAACTCAACAAACAAACAAAAAAAACCACCCCAAAACACAACGCAAAACAACCAACCAACCCAAAACAGAACAAAACCCACAACAAAGAAACAACAATAAAAACTTAAATAAAGGAATAAAAGGACAGTACTTGTATTGCTGAAACTGAAAGTTTGAGTAAATGGTTGGAGGAAGTGAGAGGGGTGGAGAAAGGTCACCAGTGGCTTCCCACTGAGGTCTGAGTGGGATTGTTCAACAGATTCATAAATTATCTGGAGGAAAAGCTGAATAATGACATGACAAAGGTTCCTGATGATGCAAAATTATTCATGAGCATGACTAACATCAGAGGCAATGGCTGAGTGTGAAGACTGACAGAAAGAATTTATGAGACTGAGAGACTGGAGAATAAAATGGCAGATGAAATTCAGTGTAGAGACATGAAATGCAATGCACAGATGAAAAAAAATCATAACTTTGCCAAATGATGGCCTTTTAGCTGACCATTACCTCTCAAGGGTAGGATCTTGAGGTTATAATAAATATTTCTATGAAAATGTCAGTATGAGTGCTCAGTAGCAATCAAAGAAGCAGATGTAAATGTTAAGGATCATTAGAAGAAAAGAGTGAAGAATAACAGAAAATGTCATAATGCCATTGTATGAATTCATGATTTGCTGTATGAAGCACAGGTACCCTCATCTTCAAAAGGACATGGTAAAGCTGAAAACATCCTGTGAAGAGCAACAAAAATTCTTACAATATTCAATAGCTTTCATGTGAGCACCACCTAAGTAAACCAGGACCTTTCATTACTGGGAAGGAAGACCATACGGAAGGGATGAGACAGAGACGTGAAATGTCATAAACAATGTGAAGGTGATAGTTGTTCATACAGTCACCATTTCTTTCAATACAAGTATATGGGAATTTAACATAGATTGCACAAGGAAGTTGAAAACAACCCAAAAGAAATATATTTCACGCAGTGGGTAGTTAGTCTGTGAACAAAGTGTCTTGTGGAGGCTAAAGCCACAAGTTTAAAGGGGAGACTGGATTAGCCCATGCATTCACAAATCCTGAATAGGTACCTCCCACATCCATCCTAGGGATCTTCTGAGGTGAAAATAGGTGAAAGCTCAGATCATGTTAGATGAAGGCATTGCTTTATGACAAAACCCCTGTTACTACTGTTTAGCATTCTTCCATCAGTTAAAGCAGATCTTTCATAAAGGAATGTGGTCTTGAAAGATAATCCAGGAAGCGGAAAAAAACTGTGTCTCAACAGAGGTGGTACTGTGTCACAGGTGTTCCATTGCAGTGGTGCAGGAAACAGAGCAATGCAGATCTTTGAAGGAAAAACTGGGACAGAGTAAGAAGCAGAGAAGAGGAAGAAGTTAAGGTTGTTGGAGAGGAATAAATTATTTATAAACTGTGGTGATGGGGTGTGGCATAGGTGTTTGACCTGTTAGATTGCAAGGGCAGACAGGACTGATTTGTGATTTGCAGAGAACTGTTAAATATGGGATTGATGTGAAGGCTTCTGTTTTTGAAAGCTGCTTTTAAGCAGCAGAATGACATCCCATAGTTCTCTTTGAATTTTCCTGAAGTTTTCCATTCTCCTTTCATTTATGGCTTTAAAAACACCTTTAATCCATATTTTTCTACTGCTGCTAAAGTACACCAATAAAGATAAACCTGGACGTGTCTATTTTGCTTAAAAATACACAAAGCAATGTCAGAAACAAGAAGAATAATTTCCAAAGAATGTGGATTCATCAAAATATCTTTTATTTGGGGATAATGAAATAGCTTAACATTGTATGTTGCCATATGTGGCAAAACTGAATAGTTTTCTTCCACAATAACAAACTAGAATGAAATCTAGAGATGAAAGGACTTAAGTAGGTCTAACTACATCAATGAAGTAAGTATAATTTTGTTTATAACGTGATAGAGAATTGCGAGGCCACTTTGATATACTCAACCTACTTTAAAGGTACTAATTTTACCAAACAAGCAAAATCTTTTTCATCATTCATGCATATTTTACATATACATATTTTACCTCCATGAACTTGGTATTATTATGGTTCTTAACTAAACAAAATGTTGAAATTTTTTGCTGTAGGTAAGAAACATTTTTCCTGGTTCTGGTTGTCAAAGCTTTGAGTATGTGAAAATCAAAGAATTACAGAAGGGTTTTAGTTGGAAGGGACCCTAATAATCATCCAGTTACAATATCCCTGCCATGGGCAAGGACATCTTCCACTAAACCAGGTTGCTCAAAGGCCCATCTGACCTGGCCTGGAGCACTTCCAAAGATGGAGCATACATCACTTCTCTGGCAACCTCTTCTGGTGCCTCACCACCTTCACAGTAAAGAATTCCTTCCTAATATCTAATCTAAATATCTCCTTTTTTCAGTTTAAAGTAATTAACTCTTGCCCTATCGTTACATGTCCTTGACAAAAGTCCCTCTCCAGCTCTCTTTCCCCCTTTAGGTACTGGAAGGCAGCTATAAGGTCACGTCTAAGCCTTTTCTTCTCCAGGCTGAACAACACCAACTCTCTCAAGTTGTCTTCATAGCAGAGGTGCTCCAGTTCCTCAATCATCTCCATAGCCCTCCTCTGGACTTGCTCCAAGAGGTCTATGGCCTTCTTAAATGAGGAGCCCTGGATGTAGTCCTGTATGTGGGGGTATCACAAGAGCAGACAGAGGGGCAGAATCACCTCCCTTGACCTGCTAGCCACACTGCTTTTGATGCAGGCTGAGGTGCATTTGGTTTTCTAGGCCTGCAAGCACACAGTACTAGGTCATGTTGAGCTTCTTGTAAACAACGCCCCAAGTCCTTCTCAGAACTACTCTTAATCCACTTTCCACCCAGCCTGTATTTGTGCTTGAGATTGCCCTGACCCAGGTGCAGGACCTTGCCCTTGGCCTTACTGAGCTTCATGAGGTTTGTACAGGCTCACTTCTCAAGTGTGTCAAGGCCCCTCTGGGTGGCATACCCTCCCTCCAGCATGTTGACTGCACCACACAGCTTGGTGTCATTGGCAAACTTGTTTAGAGTACACAGAATCCACTGTCTATGTCACTAACAAAGGTGTTAAACAGTGCTGGTCCCACTATCAATCCCTGAGGAACACCACTCACCACTACTCTCCACTTGGACATTGAACCATTGACTGCAACTCTTTGAGTATGATCATCCAGCCAATTCCTTATCCACTAAGTGGTCCAACCATTAAAGCCATGTCTCCAATCTCCAGTTTAGAGACAAACATTTTGTGCAGGATACTGTCAAATGCTTTGCAGAAGTCCAGATAGATGGCGTCTATTGCTCTTCCCTCTACCACCACTGTTGCAACCCCATCATAGAAGGCTACCAAATTTGTCAGACATGATTTGTCCTTAGTGAAGACTTGTTAGCTGTCACCTCTTTTATGAAAGAATCTGTGATTAAATTATCAGAGAGGCTGCAGTAGATATTAGGCATACAATAGTCAGAGGGCTTCCCTATTATTTGACAAGCAATTAAATGGGCTTACATGGGGAAAATCAGAAAGGTGAACAGTGCTGGGGAATACTGCAAGTTATATTTTTGGCTTTAGTTAGTTCAATACTTATATCTACTTCTGTGGATTCCCCTCTTATACTTACAAAGACTAAAATCTCTGGTAACATAAAGACTGGTGGCAGCAGGGATTCCAAATTTGTGAAAATAGTTATCACCACAGGTAAAATGTCGCAATAAGAATTTCTTTTTTCTTCTTGCCACAAAAGACACCTACAGATTAACAAAACATCTGCTGTTGTTCACTCATTTATGTAATCAAGTATTACTCTACATACTATGGAAAAAATAAGACATGGGTTTCCTCAGGACAGCTTAATGGCTATTAATAAAGGGTGAAGTTAAAATGGTAACAAAAGAATGTCTGAGTTCAGAGTTAGTGATCACAGGAAACTCTGTAAGAACACATATAGGCACCACCTTAGCCAGAAGGGGCTAAAGCCTATTCTTGATGCTTGCTTTGTAACTGTAGGTGGAGACAAATAGAGGGTTTTTTTCCCCATGTTGGATCTGTGATTTGCAGTTTAAAGATGAGTACAGCTCTACTGTTGCTGATGAAAGCTGATATATTCCTTCACCATTGGTCTTTAAGGACATGTGTGTATTTTAGGGCCTGAAGGACAATACTTTTTCTCTGGCTAGTACCTTCATCACTTGTTAGTAGAGAGCATCTTCTGTCATGAAGAGTATTGAACTGGCTGGCTAGTAGATTCATATAAGTATTATCTTCCTTCTGGTTAGCCAGTGTGGAGACCTGCAAAGATCTGGAGCAAGAAGGAAACCTCCTGGGTGCTGCTGCTGTTTCTATGAATGTGACCATTGGCATTGCAAAATATAGAAGGTACAGTAATAAAGTATGATTGAGAAGAAAGTCTTCCAGATCTGTGGGGAAAAGTCAAGAGGGAGGCAAAAAAGGAACAAATTCTTGAAAAGCTCTGGGATTGTGATATCACCTAAATTTGTAAAGTCAATCAGGAAACTAGTATGAATAATGAAGCATTTTCAAAAGCAAAGAATTAATGTCTGCAGTTCTCAAGGAAACTAATAAAGAGACAAAAGTGTAGGTAAGAAAAATGCTAAAGGAATGAGAAAAAACATCAGATTTGTATTCTTCCAAAAGACACAACCAAGCTTCAGTATTTTTCTGGCTTTTTGTGAGGTTTGTGGGCTATTTTTGGATTTGGGTTTGGTTTTGGGTTTTTGGGGGNGGTTATATAGGGTTACAGGTACATCTTGTTGGCTAAAAGGGTCTTTCCCCAACACGTTAGAACTTCTAATTGGTTACAAGCCTATATCTCACAAGTCCAGTGTTTACATTATCTCATCCTGATGTTTTCAGATTCATGTCCTGAGACAAGCCAGGCAGTTGGGATGCTCCCAAGGATATACTTGTAGGGAGTAACCAAGGCCTAACGGACAAACAGCAGGTGTGCGTCCTTGCTTGGCTGCCATATCAGCAAGATTCTCACGGCTAAAGCAGTTTGGATTGCTCAGAAATTCATTTTCTGCAAGCAATCTCTCAACATATACATGTGTATGTATTGCAAGATTTTGGTAGGTTTATATCAGTTTGGTAATGCTTTTTGTTTATTGGTAATAATTTCATCTCTAGCTAATAGACTTTGCTTACTTATGAGCCTCATGCCTTCCAGAAAAGACCCACATCTTAGTTTGACTGACTATCTATGTTTCTCTGAGCCTCTGAGGATGTCTCAAAAGAAAAATAGATTCAGGAATTATCTCAATGTATTGCAGTCAGTAATTATATAAGGAAGTAGCATTTGAGCTAAGGTACTTGGGAGCATTGCAGTCTTATAAGATTAATGAGAGCTTGAATGGATATATATTCATTGTTCTACATAATTGCACTTATTTCCCTTGCACCACCTGCCAGTGATGCTTGCTACCTTGGCAAACCAAGAAACCCTGCAATAATGTCCTCAGTGTCAGCCCCAGCGCTTGTGGTGCAGCCTACCTGGAGCAACCCTGCGGATGAGGAGAGAGGACACCCTGTGTGGTCTGCAGCTGGCTGGTACACGCAGAGAGACCTCGACAAATTGGAGGACTGGGCAGACACTAATCATACGAAGTTCAACAAGAGGAAGTACTGGATTCTGCACCTGGAGTATGGAAACCCTGGATGTTTGTGCAGACTGAGGAAAGAAATGCTGGAAGGCACTGCCGTGGAAAGGGACCTGGTCTCTGGAAAGTTGAATATGAGTCAGCAGTGCCCTCGCAGCTGGGAGGACCAACTGTGTCCTGGGGGGCATCAGGCAAAGCATCACCAGCCAGTCGAGGGAGGGGGTTGTCTCATTCTGCTCTGCACTGGTATCAGAGACCAGATTTATATCTCACTAATTGATGGGTTGAATCAACCATTTTGTCTCAGTGTGTGTCTGTCTGTGTATGTGTGTGTGTGCTGGGGGAGGTGACCAGGCCTCCAGCACAGTGTCCACATGGTCAGCCAAAACAACCACTGAGGTTTGCAGCCACATGGCATGAAGGCTGGCATGACCTACCTGTCAGTCAATAAGGGCTGCCTGATAACCCACCCACACCACACCCCCTTGAGCCTCTGACTGGTTGTGACACCTGTCACTTTGGCTGGGGGGACAGTGAGTGGTCAGAGAACCAAATGTCCCACCTGGGGGGAGTGGCCACATCAGCCAGAGTCTATAAACATGCATGCACAAGGTCTCCATTGAGCTTTGGCCTGGTCTCTTGAAGCTGTGATTTGTGACCTCTTAAGGGGTAACTATACTTTTCTCTCCTCTTTTTCTCTCTTTTTTCTTTTTTCTCTCGATCTCTTTTCCTTTATTCTTTTCTTCCTCTCGTGGATAACCAAAACACCTATTTTCTGTATTTCACTTAAGATGTGAATACCTCACTTAAGTTGCATGAATTTGTGTTTGCAGAGTGTGACAATTGATTCTATGAATCTATGATTCTGTGATTCTATGAAAGGTCCTCTATGCTATAGCAATGCTTGCTGGTCTCGGTAATCTGTTGTAATGCTTTTGTGAATTTGCATGTTATTTCTGTAAAACTCTTTTAGCAAAACACCTATATTCTCACCAAAAGAAAAGAAATCACTTAGAGAACAGTGTGTAGTTTTTCTCTGGATGTGAGTTCAATGTATCAGAGAACCAATGGCTTTACAAGGGTTTGTGTGGGCAAACTCTCTTGAAGCCTAAAATTGAAATGTAACACCCAGCAAAGCTTGGACCTTTGGAACCAGGTTGTAACAACTGGTGTGACCTCACTGTGAATATTGTGTGCAGTTTGGGGCATCACAATATAAGAAAGATATGAAGCTATTGGAGGGCAGTGAGGATGGTGAAGAGCCTTGAGGGGAAGCAGTATGAGGAGTGGCTGAGGTCACTTGGTGTGTTCAGCCTGGAGGTGACTGAGGGGAGACATCATTGCAGTTACAACTTCCTCCTGAGGGAAGAGAAGGGGCAGGCACTGATCTCTTCTCTGTGGTGACCAGTGACATTAGAAAAAGTGTTTCAAATTAGGTGTTGTCAGAAAAATGTTTATTTCCTTGGACTTTTTGCCTCTTAGACTTTTGGAGAAAGCCCTGATATTAAGGCTTTTGAGACCACAAAAAAATGGGGAAAAAAAACACCAAAGACAAACCACTTTTAAAATCAGTGTCTTAGCATTTTTAAGACAATTGCTTGAATTTTATTTCTGACTTAGTGCTTTAGAATATGTGACATTAACTGTAATGATTTCCACATCTGTAAATTTAGGATAATTATATTTAACTGCCTCAAAGTAATGTTGGAAAGTTAAGCACTTGGAAGAAGAAAATATGAGATAGAAGTTACTATATGCCTGTAAAATACTAGTGTGATTAGTTATGATATCTTGGCAATTAAAAGATAAGTTTTTCTAAGCTCAGGCTTTTAACTAACAACAGAGCATAAAATATGTTTTTTCTTTATGTGGAATACCCCGGAGGAAAGCTTAAGTCTGTATTTGCTGTCCAACAGAAGGAATGAGTTGGCTTGTTAAAGGCAAATTGCTTTAAGTGTAGAAACCCAACAAAACCATCAATTGCAGTGTTAGCCCTTATGCACTCAGCTTGAGGTTGTTCACCAATCATATGGGAACAATTATCTTCATGGATTATTGATTATATTAGACCCTCAGGCTTCTGTGGGCCTCATAAGGCACTTTGTGGTTGCAAAAAGGGTAAATTTTGTTGGCTCTTTCAAGAGCCTTCCTGAATAATTTGAGAATGTATTAATCAACCTCTAGGGGCATTTACCACTAGTAATCAGGCTAGATGGGTAATTTGATTAATTAGAGATTCTTTAGGACATAAATAGGTACACTAATGATATTAGGTAAACTAAAAATACAAGACACTGACACAAAGATCTAATTCATTTATATACAGAAAAAGGAAATTGTAAATATGTTGGGACTGGTTGTTGGAAACAGTCAGGGATTTCTAGAGGGAAGGAAATGATGGCATGTTTTTCTTCTGAGGATTGCCTTAGTAGAGCATACCAACTGCAGAGTTTGTTCAGTGGTTTCTGAAGAAGAGAGGTATTTTTATTTCCAAAGATGAACTGACACAAAATAACAGCATTTGAAGCAAACCACACTAAGGTCAAGGGAAATCCTTCTGTTTTGAGTACTACTATAGTGATATAGGACTCTCTTTAGTTGTGAGAAGTTTGACTCCTGTTTTACAGGCAAGTCTTTTGTTTCCAGTTTGCTGCTATAAGGTCTTTAAAGGTTTCCTCATATCCTTTTAGTGAAATAGTGTTCTCAGCATACTTTTATACAACTATTCTTTTTGTAGCATGCCCATTGTGAATGTTTGGCATTGGTTTTTTTCTGCCCTTTAATTTTCTGCACTTTTCCCCTTTAATCTTCTCTTCTTTATTTTTATTTTTTGTTTTGCTCTCATGGCAGTTTTAGCTACTCCCGTCTAGTCAGAAGAGACAGGATTGTAAAATCTTAGTTCCAGCAAGACCTTCTAGGAGAGCTCTGTGAGACAAGACTGTCTAGGAACCCAAGGAAAAATAATGTTATTTCATGTCCTTGGCAGTTTAATGTCAATGGCAACTACCTTCCCATTTTTCAAATTGGTGTTTTCCACTTGCTCCTCAAAGGTGTGTCAAGATGTGTTTGATATATGTACAACTATTCAGAAATGGGCCTGGCTGGGTTTTGCTGGTGATACAGATCTCATTGCAAGTCCCCAGGTAAATTGGAAATAATGAGAATTAAACTGTGGCTTAAGTTACACTCCTCAAAAATACTTGTCTAACTGCATGTTGGACACATGTCTCTCAACTTTTGCTATTTACAAAAAATATATCTTTATTTCACCCTGGAAACACAAACAGTATCAGTCATATTTTAGCTCAGTGGATTGTACACCTCTGAAGAGAAGCAGCATTTCAAAAATTTGTGGTTTCGGCTATGGAGCCAATAAGCTCTAGTTAACCTATATGAATTTAGGTTCCTTCCCTTTCTCTGTGATAACTCCCACCAGAGACATATTTACAGAATAAAAAGGCAAAAACAAATGGACAAAATTTGCATACCATCACACAGTTGTGTTACCAAGTACAGGCCTAACAATTACCAGAATAGAATTGGGGGATAATGAATAATAATGAAGCTAGATTTAGATCTAGAGTCTTTAGCACAACGAATTTTGGCTGAATGTGTTTTGTTAGAGAAGACCATACCTTGCATATTAGATTTTATCATTCCTATGTCAGAGAAATTAGTATCTGAAAACACATCTGTGGTTCACTCTTAATTAACAGTTACAGAAAATGTAAGCCAAATCCCTAATGTTGTATAAAGCATATGATAAAAAAAAATGTTTGTGCTACCAGCTTAATAGTCCTGATATGTTATGTCTTGAACTAGAATCTCACAGAGTATGTAAAAGACCTTATCCATGAGACAAATGTGTCCACTGTATTTATGTTCCTATAATTTCCAAACATCTGAAATTGGATTTACTTTGTATTTTTACAAAAGAAACGCAAAGAATGGCAAGTTTCTTATACTGTGTAGCTCTCCATATTTGCTAAATATTTATAAAACCATAGAATTGCCAAGTTTTGAAAAGACCTCTAAGATTATCAAGTCCAATCACTAACTTAGCACTGCCAAGTCCTCTGCTAAACCATCTCTCAGTCTCTCTGCATGTCTTTTCGTTATCTCCAGGGATAGTGATTCTACCACTTCCCTGAGGATCCTGTTCCAATGCTTGACCATCCTTTCAGTAAAGAAGTTTTTGCTAATATCCAGTCTAAACGTTGTCTGGTGCAACTTGAGGCCATTTCCTCTCATCCTGTCTCTTATTACCTGGGAGAAGAAACCAAACCCCACCTCACTACAACTTCCTTTCAGGTAGCTGTAGAGAGAAATAAGGTTTCTCCTCATTTTGTCAGCCTTTTTATCCTGGTTGGGTATAACATAACAAACTCCCACAGGGACATCTGTCTTGTTGGTCTTCCCCCTGATGCTTAGCTACATACACTCAACCCAATTATCAGCATCATCAAGCTCTAAACAGTCAAAACTCTCCCTGACCTACAGAGTTGTCACATCACTGCCTCTACTTCCTTATCTGTCTCTTCTGCAGAGTTTCTTGCACCTTGTATTAATCATCCCACCATGTCCCTGTGATGACAACTATGCCATAATTTTTCTGCTGAACTGTGGCTTGCAGTTCTTCCTGTTTGTTGCCCTTGCTGTTGGCACTGGTGTAGATACACCTTAGTTGGGCTCTTGACCCCACCATCTTTCTGGGGGAGAAGCTCTAATTCTTGCAGAACCATTCTCAGGTAATTCTGTGGCTTTTAACATGTCAACAAGCCTTATATCCTTACTGCCACATGGATGCTCATCCCCTACCTCCACTGAGACAAAAGACCAAAGAACTTCACTAGCACACCATCCCTCATACAGAGGTGTGCTACCTTGAGGCTTATATCTAATGATCCTGATCTTAATCCCTTCCCTTCTTATTGCTAATAGAAACATGGAAAAAATATTTTACAAACAACTAGCAACAGAGGGAGGGAAAACCCTTATGAGCATGGAGATTTCGAGGAAAATAATTTCATGTCCCCTAGGAAACTTTCCTACACTTGTGTGAGAGAGGGGCACCTGGGCTTTTTTTCCTGACTGCTGACTGTACATCACAGCAGTGAAATTCCTGGAACACACAAAATTCCTTGAGCTATACAAGTGATGGGAGGCAGCAGTTTATAATTATATTGCCATCACTTTTATCTTAATATAAAAGGAGGAAAGAGATCTATAAATAATAATGGGATAAGTACTTTTGATCATGCTTCAGCAAGTCTCAGTAGGATAAGAAAAGGGACTGCTCTGGGCCCTCTTGGCTAGCACACGCAGGACTGCAAAGTTGCAGAGATTTCAGCTCCAGTCAGGTCCTATGACTGAGCCTGAGCTGAAAGTACCTACCAGGGCCACAGGTTGGCCCAGGTAGCAGTATCAGTCATGTGCAAGTGGATATCACTTGACCAGCAGGTGCTGAACAACTGCAAAGAAAGTTATAGAGGATGGCTGCCAATCTGGCAACCAAGTAGAATAAGAGAAATCTTGCAACTACCTGGCATTGTAATGAGCTGAAATTCATGCTGAGATCAGGACATCCAGTGAAAGGTTTGTGTAGCCCAGCATCTTGTGTCCAGAAGTAGCTAGTAGCATCTCTCCAGAGCGGAGTGTAAAAGCGGGGCATGTGTGCAGGGTACTTCTTCAGAGATGTGTCACACCAGGGCTTGCTTAAACCAGGGGTGGATATTCCTCTACACTGTTTTCTTTGGCTGGAGTGATTTTTAAAAGCATATATTTCCCATGTACCTTTTGTGTGCAGTTTCCTAAATTAAATACTTTTCTCCATAAGGATTGTACTGCCTGTGTTTGCTGTCTCAGAAGCTGTGCACCTGTCAGACCTTCTGCTTGTTATCTAGCATGTGTTCCCAGACTCCTCTCTTTTGCAGATCTAGATTTGAACTCATGAGAAGATGAAGTGTCCTTCATTATCTATTCCTTCTTTTCTGTAAAAGTCAGGCTGTTGCAATGTGGGGGGGCAGTGCATCTCAATTGCATCCTGCCTTGGCCCTGATAAATTCAGCAGTGTGTGAAGTGGTTGGCAGACCTCTAAGATAAGTAAGATAAATGCTGTGCACTTTTCCAGTGTAAATCTTCATAAAAATATGAAGTCACTCAGGCTGTGATTTGAGCCTTAGAGAGCTGCTGTATTTTCCCACCTGCTGCATGAGGGCAAGACTCATTTGTGAAACTTGAGAGTTTGGGGAAGGGAGAGAGTAGATCATGTAGTGCCTATTGTAAAAGCAATAAGAGTACTGCTAATAGACATTACTGTTACAAGTAGTGGTAAACCTGGCTTGATCCACCTCTTGTGAGGATGTGAGCTGTTGAGAGAAGTGTTGAGGCAGCTCTAAGTAGCAAAGACCTCATTTTGACTCAAACACTCTGTAGAAAGACCTTTGCAAGTGTTGGACCTGGCACTGCTATGTCAGAACAAATAAAAAAGGGAAATCAGCAGTTGGCATACAGCTCCTTCTTCACCAGGCATTGCTGCTTATGCCTGTCAGGTTCCAGGATTTTCACATTATTAAAGGAGAGAATATAGAGAAATCCAATTTTTCTTCCTAAGTCATATGCAAGCATAGGCTTGCTGTGGTAATAGTGATGCCTAAAATGGAAGAACTTTCCAGACAATATTAGTACAGATAAATTAGGGAGCAGGCTCTTTAATTAAAGCACTTTAAGTTACACTGAATACATAAGTGCACAGTATAGCATAAGGCTCCTACAAATTTATAACACTAATTAGTTATATCTAAAGGATACATCCAACCCAAGAATTGTTCACCCTCCAAACCCTCCCTCAAGTCTGCCCCTTAGCATGCCTTCCCAGAATCGAATCAGAGGTCTCAAGACCTCTTCTTCACCATCATCATTTTCATATCACATGCCTTCTTTGGAGCTTCTCCAAGGGCTCTGGGCCTTCTGCTTTGACTACAATCATGTCTTATTATGTCCTTCTAAGTATGTGTCCCAAACAAGATGCCCTTGCTAAAATCCTTTTCCTTGGAAAGAACATTAAACAAAATTTCAAGAAAACTGAGAATTTTATATAAAGCACGACAAAGGGGTTTAGTAAATGTTAACTGCTATTTGCAAGTGTTAGAAACTGTACAGCTATATCAACAATCTATATGTTACAGGTCTTAAGAATTTTTAAGGCGTCAGTGGGATGTCCACCCAGACATCAGCCCAGAGAAATACATTGCTACCAGGGCTGAGAATGCTGGAAACTTAAGCCAAGACTTAGTGTCTTCACTTTTGACAGTATAACTCAGTATTGAGTAGTGGATGCCTGCAAGCCTGGGCTGGTATCAGCTGTACTAGTAAAACTGAAGTTGGCATTTATAGATAGGACAGGTCTGTGGTTGCCCCAGTTTACACAGCATGGCAGAAAAAATGATTGTTGTGTTTGCCCGCTGCTTCCTGAGCTACCCTGTTCTATGTCATATACTTATGCTACACTACACTCTCTGCTACCCTATGCTATTTATGCTGTGCTACACTCTATGTTGTTGAGACACTCCTCCCACCCTAAGGTACTGTGAATGACACTCTGCCATTTTCTCTGAATCACAGTGGTAGGACAGCATACAGAAGGTGAAGATCTGGTCTCTTCAATCCACTGTACTGCAGCAGGTAGACAATTTAATTTTCTAAGGCTGCTAGTATTTTCCAGACATTATGTTTTACATGAGGAGGTGAGGAAAATTAATTAAACTGAAGCAAAGCATTGAAGGTGGGCAGAAGATACATTATTTTGTGTTTATTACGTGTGCTCAGGCAGTTTTTGAAACAAATCATGCCCTCTTTGCCAGATAGATTTTCAGTAAACGTTTTACCTACTGGTCTGTGTAATTTTAATGTTTCATTTTGTAACACACATTGCTGTATAACAAAATTATAATAGTGTCTCAGTGAAAAGACACTAGCTTCTTATTGCAGTGGTTTGAGCTCCAATTCATTTGAAAGAAAAAATTTCAAAATTATATGTGATTGAAGTCCTTCAACTACAAAATAGGTAGAGGCTCATGATTCTCATCTTTTACTATTGAACTTACTGAAATACAAGGTAAAGTGCTTTAGTTAACCTGTTCTGTAAAGACCATAAAACTGTCATTTTTCTGGTACTATAGAAAGTGCCTTCTGAATGTGAACAAATGCCTGCTTTTTCCAGCTGTGATCTGTGCTTTAGTTTTGCTGGCATGTTATTATGCTATCCTGTGCACTAGCTCTTTACACATTCCAGAAACAATCAAATAGTGCAACAGGGTATCCTTTTCCTCTATATACTAAGAGAAATAAAACCTCCAGTCACTCTCTGAGTTGCACAGCATTTCCTAGGCTTGTTTTCCACAGAAGAAGCTGTCAGAAGCACACAAACTTTGTTGTCAAGTCGTTTATGATACCCGAACTATGGTTGAGTTTGGACCCCCTAGCTAATATGAAGACTCCATCTAGGCAATGTATAGCCATGCTGTGAAAAACAATTTTTACCTAATGATTGGATAGAGTGGGCCTAAAATACAGCATTACAGGGACACACTATACCTCTGCTATCAGCTAGCCGTGGGAGGAGTCACTGGTGGTCAGTTGCTCCACCACCCAGCTCCAGCATCCTGTCACCATGAAAGCATAGAGAGACTGCCTCCATCTTCTCTGTGCTGAGCCCACTGAGATCTCTCAGAGAAGAAGGACATGGGGTATGGGGTAGGGGCTGCATCCTCGGCTGTACTACTGCGACTGCCATATTTCAAGCAATTTATAGACAATTCGAGGTTTGGTTGTGGTTTTAATAACAAATTCTCCTGAGTGAGACTCAGTTTCTTTTAGCATAGCCCTGTGCACCAGGAGATCAGACCAGAGCCATTGGGTAAGACCAGTTGCTGCTGTCAGCATGGGATAAGGCTTCCTCTGTTATGCTATGAGGTTAGTTTCATATCCCCATGTCATAAGAGGCCTTCTGAGAAGCCTTTGCCTGGCACATCCGAAGGCATTGTCCATGACCCTGGCACATTCCAGTGAAGACAAAATGGACCATCAAATAGTACTATTTGGCATTTGCAGTGAGTAATGATAAAAGCCAAGAATTTGTGAGAAGCAAAGGATGTGACCCCTGACATGGTAACTGAGCTCAAAGAGCAGAGGAGGGCATTGTCCCAGGTACCTCCTTCATACCTGTCATTTGAGTGGGAGAAGAAATCAGGCTTTCTCAAGTGTAGCTTCAAAAGGAATTAGCTGTGTCTTCCAGTACAAACCAATAGCTCATATACTCAACAAGGCTGTTTGGGTGGATCAATAATGGTTTGTGGCGCTTATAACAAGGACAAATAAGAAAAGTATCATCTCTCATTATATGCAAAGGTTGTGCCTGAGTAATTATGTTGAAGAAACTGTATTATAATGGGGCTATCTTGTAAAGGCTTTTTCACTGTACCAAATCACATCTGTTTTTCCCCACGTTTGCCTTTTGAAGTGTGTTTCTGCGACTACAATCCAATTTGCCATGTGAGGGTTGTGAAATAGAAGCCTTGATACCTTTAGTTCAGTCTTTGATAGATCCAAGTTTTTTCTTGGAGATGAAGTTGCTAACTTTCATAGCTAGATCTGACCTAAATCTGTGGAGGTCAGAGACAGCCTTTTACAGTTTCCATTTCAAACCATATATTTCACCAACTGTGGTATAACATGCTCTATTCTATAAAAGAAAAAAAGGGAATGAATTAAATATTTTTGCTAGTTAAGTCTGACCTTGGTAGTAATTCACAAGTGTTGAGTGTAGTTACACAGCTTCATGGGCAGATTGTGTAAAACTATAACCATTAAGTAAAATTTATCTCAAAAAGAAACCATGTGCTAAAACACTGTGGTCAGACATATGCAGAATAATAAATCTTAAAAGAATTCCCACCAGTAACAGGAAAATTCTTCATGATTGGTGGGTTTTGCCTGGGTCCAAGCAGATAAAAAGTTAATGGTCATGCAGTCATGCTGTACTGTATATCATCTAAAAGGCAATTTTCCTCCCATTTGCAGGAAAGCTTCATATTTGACTGATTACATTGCTTTTTTTCTTGCATTTTACCTTTACAGATTGATGACTACTGTACTATACCTGTAGTACCTGAGCAAATAAACTAATTTTGCTATAATTTTATCTATGAGGCACCTTTAAGGGATATTTGCATTCTTTATGTAATATTTACATTCTGATACATTTGTTTATGAAAAATGGTTTTCCTTCAGGATGTTTACTTATTTGTGTGGCTTAGCAAATGTGATTTCACTAAATAAGGAGTAATTTTGTTTGTTTGTCTCAAGTTGGTTTATTTATCAATTGAAAGGGATGCCTTTCTTCATATGAAAGGATGTATGCTGTCTGGAGCATGCCCAATAATTTACCAGTTAGAGGTGTAAAATTATACAAGAGTTAACATAAGGGTTTCTTTTTACTCTTTTACACTCAGTTTGAGTTAACTGATTTAGTGTAAGTTGTACTATGTCTGCCCTGCTGCAAGGAAACACTCTGACCTGCAAGGACCTCTTTTCCTGACTTGCTGTGTGATCTTGTTTGTTGGGGTGGAGCATCACAGAAGGGTACAGATGGCTCTCTATGTAGGAGGTAAGTAGGAAAGGACATATTTCTGAACACCCCACTAGAAATCGTCTGTTCCATCAATCGCCTAAGAACTTCCAGGAATCTAAAGCTTCATAGTTTCGTTTCTCAGAGATGAATGAAAGACTTAATTACTCAACTAAGGTTGAAAGCTAGAGTCAAGCAAAGAAATGAGATGCCTGCAAATGGGGTAATATAATAGTTTCAAGTCAAGTGGTGGCTTTAAACTGAGAGAGGGTAGGTTTAGATTAGAGATTAAGAAAAAATTCTTTATTGTGGCAATGGTGAGGCCCTGGAAGAGGTTGCCCAGAAAAGTTGTAGTTGCCTCATGCCTAGAAGTGTTTAAGGCCAGGTTAGATGGGGCTTTGAGCAACCTGGTCTAGAGAAAGATGTCCCTGCCCATGGCACAAGTTTGGAATTAGCTGATCTTTAGGATCCCTTCCAACCCAAACCGTTCTATGATTGTACAGTTTTGGGATGACCCAGGTTTTACTGATGTCTGTTGGACACGCTCTGAGGATGCAGATTGGAGCAAACAGCTGGGGTTAGGCAGAGTGTACCATACCAATCTGGGCATTGTGTTTGCAGATAGGATACTAGGGAATCAGATTGCCTTGCAGTAGAAGCTGACTCAAGTCCGAATGGTCTGTAGTTGTTTATATGTTTTGTGTGGAGTTTTTGTTGCTGTTTTCATTTGTGTCTTTTGTTTATTTTTAAGGTGAGAAGCTCACTCAGGGAATAAAAAATGCAGCTCCTGAAAGAAGGGAATTTACCCTCTAGGAAAGCATTCAGGATCAATACTTTTTTGCTTGTAGGTACTGTACCATCTCCAAGGTGGGAGAAGAGGCAGAAGTCCTTAGCAAAGCCCTAATGCTTCTGTGAAGATCCTGCAGTCACTTCATGACTCCTGCAGGACCAGATCCCTTAGCCTGACTTACTGTTCCTTGCTTTAAGAAATGCTTTTATTTTTTCACCAAGTTTGTTCTGAGAGTCAGGATTGAGGAGCAGGAATTACAGTCCCTTCCCCTGTGGTAAGTGTTTGTGGTAAGTGTTTTTTTGTGACCACCCCACTGGCAGAAAAAGACAATACTCTTCCTTGTCAAACCTTCCTCAGGGGCCTCGGAAACACTCCTATAACAAGGGTTTGACTGGTTGATGTTTCAGATTAAATAAAGCTTTTATTTTATTTTAAAGTAAAAGTGTAAAATACGTTGCCTTGCAAATAGAAATCAGTATAAATAAGAACCAAAAGCTGAATATCCTGCCTAGTGTATTCCAATTAGCACTGGATTATTAGGGTGCCAGCCTAAAAGTAGCAGGCTGCTTTATAACACAGCTGGGCAACTCACTAATTGTTTTTATTAATGAAGAAAGCTTCCCTTCCTCAGCTGTTTCTTAATGAAATTGTGGGTTAGCAAATCAAATCAGACCACATTTGCACACATTTTTGTGACCAACAGATTGTAATTTGGATAAGAACAACATCTGAGTTTCAAATACAGCTCATAGATAATTAATGCACATTCAATGGTAATAATTACATTTATTAACACATGAGATGCTGTATCTAACTGAGAGAGATTTGTTACATTAGGAATACTGGATGCAATACAGAAGGACAAGTAATATCAACTTAGAAAGCATTTATCTTGATAATATTAAATAATTTTATAGTTTAAATAAGTATTTTGACAGCTCTTTATAGAATGATATGATATAATTTTTAATAAGTGTGTGACACCAAAGTGCTACTAAGAGACTGGCATTCCTTGCCCAGTCACTTGATGCAGGTCATTGTTTTGTGAGATTAATACTCTTGTCACATAACACTTGCCTCTGTCTAGTGCTGTATCTTCCTCTTTATTGTGCCTGTGAATCAAATGCAAGCAAAATTATGGTTCCAACTGAACTTGACAATAATAAAATAGCATCCTTAGTCAATTTTGTGATGCATCTGAAGGGCCAACAGGGATTTTTTTTCCCATTTCACTCATCCTATTTTGTGATGGAATAAAAAGCCATTCCCTCACAAGGTCCTGGACTAGATAGAGCTGGTACAGACAGCAGTCTCCTGAGCTGATCTTCTATCTGCTACTTCTGTGTCGTGGTAATTCAAGTGTACTGCAGCAAACTTTTAGCAGCTGGACAAAAAGTGTGTGTCTGTTTATGTTTTCTAACATTTTCTTGTGGTAAAAGGGAAGGCTGTGAACTATGTACTAAATTTAGACTGTTGGTCCCTGAAGTATACATTCTGAAAGCCATGGCAGTTGGGACCCTGGCTCATGATAGTGCTGAAAATTGGAACCAACTTTTCCAAATGTAAGTAAAATATGACACATAGTATGAAGGATCTCATCCTGTGAGATTATAGTGCTAGTTCTGGAAGAGGAAGGATTGTGGGGAACTGTATCCTTCACCAGTCCCATGACCTACTGCCCCAGTGCCCAAATGATACACTCCACAAGCAGATGCTGTACTCAGGTAATGGCATGGAGCACCTTGCTACAGGAGTCTGTCAATCCTGACTCTTCACAAAGCCCTGTCACTGATCCCCTTTCCCTTTCATCTTTTCTGTCAAAATTGTTACTATAGTGTCTTCTCTGGGGTCCTGGAAAAGCAGCTCTCTACAAGGAAGTACTCACCAAGGACAAAAAATAGTGAAAAGCCATTGAGAAGATAGAGAGGAGGGAATTCCTCAAGGTTGCTCCAGAGTGAGAGATCTTAATTTTCTTACAAGAAGGTGGCTTGTTATTTCAGTCTATGATGACTCTAACAAGAGTAATTAATTCTTTTTTCAAGGACTATATTTCTTTAGAAATGCAGTTACCTTGGGATAATTCATGTGACATTTTAAGCATGAAAGGAGGTGATGGGGAGGAAAAACTCCCTGAAGGAAGTATTGCTACCTTCCCTCTCCCCCATTTTTTATCCACGGGACCAGGACATCCCAAGAGGCAAGAGGAGACACAGGTTCAATGCAACATTTGCATCCACTTTGATGACAAAATGATGGACTTCAATTAAAATGCTTGGGAAGTTCACATGGGCAGAGCAGCTTCAGCAGGCAGAAGTGATAGCCTGGACTATTTTTCAGGATGAGGACCTGAGGAAGGTAAGATGCTGATAGTGCTATTTTCTTTTTGTTGAGAGGGTAACCTAGTTGTAGCTATTCAGTTCACATCTGCCTACATCCACATCAAACAACTATTCCCTGAGTGTTCCCATGAGTAAAAGACCATTCAGCTCTTTGTAAGTCTGCCTTTGACATCTCCATGTTGTTCTTTTTTAACCTCCATCCTAGACCAAAGCTTCAGAGCTAGGCAAAGAATAGCTGTTAGCAGTCAGTGACTTGTTCTTGGTGATAACTTGGGAAGTGAAGTCACCAAATCAGCCAAGAAACAGTTTTCCTATGGGTTGAACTTCAATTAATATGTTAGGAGAGAAATAACAAAGCCATTCATTTCCAGATAGAGATGTCAAGAACCAGTATGTCCTGTGTCATTGTGAGAAATTTCTGGAAGATGCTAGAGGGCAAGACAAGTAGGACTTTTCTGTGCTGATTTCAATTCTTTTATCCTCAGGTTGGTCTGTCTCATGCAATCTAGCTATGCATGACATGAGTTTGGACCTTCCAGAAACATCAGTGGATAATTTACATATACCCTCATGTGTTTTTGCAGGTGTTAGCTCTAACAGAGTGGGCTTTTTTTTTTCCTTAAAGTTGACCAAGGGAGAGAGAGATGAAGGTATTCAGCACTGATCCCAGGAAAGCCAGAGATGGAGTGCTGTCCTTTCACAGAGGCCCAGATACCATCCAAGGCCAGGCAAAACAATCGCTCTGACTTGAGCCATCTTAGACTGGGGATATAAGAGAATGTAGCATTTCTGAAGAAGAGTTCAGCTTGGATAGTAGCTGTAGTACATAGTGAGAATATACAAAAATATTATGCAAGTTTTTAACATTTATAAAACAAAACATGTTTCTCAAGCAGAATCTCTCCCTCCCCTCAACTAATGCATGGAGTTAAGAAGACTCAATGTACCACTTTTCCCAAATGTGCAATAAATACGTCAGCTACCACTAGAAAAGACTGGAAAAAGTTCTCTTAAAGTAGTTACTTAACCTGCACACCTTTTCCTTTCAGCTGCTGTAATTTCTCTGCCATTCAGCAGCCCAGAGAGCAATGCTCAGCATGTTTTACAAGCACTTCATGTAACTTGTGGAGAAGAATAAAAAGGTCATCTTTCTAATGCTGTGTAATCCTGCACACTGTTAAGTACTAAAGGTACTTATCTTTTGAACCAATAATACTGAAAAAAAAACAAGAGTGGGAGCCATGATCATTTAGAAAGGGTTCTGTTGGGCATATAGATGATCAAAGCCAGGAACAGTCCTTTTCTGAGAGAGACACTTTCTATATTTTCAAGTCGTAGCATTTCTGTGGTCTTGCTGATGTTACAGTATATATCCTCAGCTGTGTCCAGTGGACCCATGCAATGGATTTGCCTTCATTTCTGTATGTCTGCTGTGTATATTGATTGTCTGAGCAAATGATGCTAAAGCAGCTAAGTGATGTTTACTCAAATTGAAAAGATAATTGGCCCCATTCATCCCTGATGTAACTGCTCCAAACAGTGAAGTTCTGTCAAGGACAAATTTGTCTCAAGAGAAAGAGAATTCCCCATAACATGTCTGTCAAACCAAAGCAGTAGCCAAAAATAAGTTAGGAAACGTAAAGCAGCTCTCCAATAAAAAACACATCCAAATTCCTGCTTTCCTGCTAGGATCCAGAAGGACACTGTTGAGGATGAGTTCCTATGGCAGGGTGTGACTGCAGGGCTCTTGTGCCCAGTCCTTGCCCAAGTTGTTGTGCTGTAGAGACTGATGGGATCAGGTACTCAAAAAGTTTAGCCTGGATTTCCTCCCCAACAGGTCTCCATTGTGGGATGGGGACAGGCAGGTGCAGATGGCAATCTGGGGGAGACCTCCTTCCATCTTCCACAGCTATGCCACTAAATAATGCAGGAGCACACATCTAGGCCTGATAGACCCAAAAGGCTTGTGCCCACCTTGCCTACGGCTAGTAGCACTTAGAGTGGATGAGAATGAGAGACTGCTTAGTGAGGTCGAAACAGAGCCTGTTTTATTTATCAGCATAAACATCCCCATGGGCCTGAATTAAATGTTTGCATGCTGAGGAAAGCAGGTTGTGCCAGCAGAAAGGATGAATCAGTCCTAAAGACAGCTTATGCACCTGCCAAAATGCCCTACACCCTTTTACTGGGGAAGCTCAAACCTTTAGTGTGATATTCTAGTACCAGTGGTTATTTTTAGTCAGGTTTTGTCCGATGTTAACTCTCCTTCAATTCTAGCCATTAATGCAGTGCACATTCTCTTCGTGTCACTTTGTGCTTGGAGTTTTCTCGATGGATGGATTGTTCTGTAACACAGGTAACCCTAATGAATACATAGATGACAACGCGATATTCCATAAAGTGAAACACTACAGCTGTTTTCAGTAACACACCAAAGTAATTTTACCTTTACAGCAGCTCTGATCTCAATTTCAGTGTTTTCAAATCTATCCAATATAAATCTGAATGAACAATTAATTATGAATAATTTATGAGTCGATTTGACCCACTTTTCTGTTTGCAAATTACTATAATTCCTCTGTAATGGCTGTGCTTTCCCCTCCATTTTTTTCCCCTACAAACCTTGACTGAGGCCAGGTAAGGCTATGTAAAATAAATGGTAATTTGACTCCACTTACTGCTTGATTCCAGGCTGTGGAAGCAACATTTCTATGAAAAAATATGATATGGAAAACACACTTTGGATTTTTAATTTGTTATTCCTCTTTGAGGAAAAACTATATAGGTAATTGGTTGTTTGCTGAGGGTTTTATGCAATTATCACTGGCAAATTTGTAGAATTTCATCTTGTGATTGGTTATCTCTGCATTGCTATTGTTGCTATTTAGTTAGTAAAATTAATTTTGAAAAAAAACCACTAAAAAAGTCAGTAACAGGCATAGAAAGTTCAGTGGAAACTGCAGAATAATATATTTTTCTCCTCTTTCCAAGGCTTTGTCTTTGAGCCTCTGTTCTAAAAAATCTGGCTTCATTCCTGATTGATGCAGTACAGACATGGCAAGCACATTTATCTGTGGCTGTTCAGAAGACTTTATATTATTCTTTTTCCTGACATACTTTAAAAAATGAAATTGTGTTTGCACATTCTTTCTCATGAACTATGTGGTGATAACTCTGCATTGGGGAATGAAGCTATACTCCTTTAATAATTCCAGTGGTTCTGATATAGCAAGTTGTTTTATCAGTTGTACAGCTCTTTTGAAATCTTTCAGTTCTTGCATTTGTTCTGTTGTTTGATTTTTAGAATACAATGTGGCAGCCTGTTTTTCAGCCTCAATAAAGTCCAGAATTTGGCACTATCCTTTAAAACGATTCTCATCCCTTTGTAAAGATGGATAGCTTGATCATGGAAAGCAGAATACGGCTTCTGAAAGAAATGGGAACAATGTACAAATGAGGCAGTAAAAACAAATGACACATTAAATTCACTAGCCAAGCATGGTGCTACAGTCTACATAAAGGCAAAGATGCTGACTTCACAGGACCCTGTGAGCAGAGCTTCTGTAGGCAGAAGCAATTTACAATTATTAGTACATTAATGACAGTATGTGAAAAGTGAATTACTGGGCCTTTGGTAAATGCTATTCTCATTAAAAGTCAATCTATTATTGGCACTAAAACTATAGTTATCAGAGAGGCCTACATCTTGAACCATAAAAAATTGTCAGGCTGAGCTATATTCTGGCAAGAAGAGTCTCTGCTGAGGGGTGAAACCTTATTTTAGTAGGTGCTGTAGAGTAAATCTTTTTAAGTCACTGGAAAGTCATACATATGTACGATCCTGGAAGACACCTTTCTATTAATTTCTTGCAGAAGGGCAGAGGAAGTAGGTTAATGATCTTCGAGTTACAGGTTCAAGCTGTCAAGGTGCAGCTAATTTTGAAAAATGAAGTGCCCTGGCAATAGGATTTGGGGGCATTTTATATTTCAAATATTGGAAAGATATTCTGAGAATCTCTCCAAAACCTAACTTGCTCTGTCAAGGTTTATAGTCAACTTTTAGGTGTTATCCCCATGGTGTTCTTGGTTATTTGTGTTCAGGCTTCCATTTGATTTAGGTTACCTGGAGTGGTTGCTGGAGGGAGTTTGTTTCTAAAAGACAGAGCCTAGGGAAGGAATCTACACCTGAAAATATTGAGCTAGCAAAAATATGGTAAAAGTGGAGAAATCTCAATGCTCACATAAAACTGAAGAACTAGAAACATACTCCTAATTTTTTGTCATTTTAGACAATTGTATGTGTACTTCTTTTCAGGAGGTCTGGTCAAGGAAATCCAATTAGCCAGGTAGATGACTTAGTTTTTGAAGATTGTAGTTGAACAAGGATTCTAACATGGAATGACTCTTGGTAAACATTCTCTGATCAGTGATGGATCAAAATGCATTCTGTTTGACTTCTTGCTTATGCCAGTACCTGCCAGCAAAGATTTGTCTCAGCAATTTGACTGGAGTGCTAAGTCTTTGTGAAATGTGAAGAGTCCCCAGAAGCTGAGAATAGGGACGCTAAGATACAAACATCCCAGAAAAGGGATTTCTGATTGGGGAAGAGACCAGTGGGACATATAGAACAACACGAAAGAAGACTTTGCTGAGCCAGCAGAGAGTTACACTTTATTCTGTCTATTTAGTGCTTAGTCATCAAGGTCCATAGATAAACATAATTAGCCTTCTTCAGCCTTAGCCTTGTTCACGCTGACTTTTAAGTAGCTATGGACTGCTGTAATAATCCTGCTTCCTTATTGATTATTTCATATTTGCATGTTTTCTTATTAAGTCTCTCTTGGGACACATAACATTTTTTGGTCAAGACCCTTTCTGATTCCCCAATTGTTCTGCACTGAGATTAGACCTGACTGGAGGGAGAAGTGTGATACAGTAAGGCACTGTTGCCTCAGAAGCCTGTTGAGACCACAAATGCTTCTGAGAAGCTCAGATGCCCAAATAAAAGAACATCAGTATCTGTATGACAGTAATCTTGAGATCATGTGTAAATGCACTGCATTTCTTAGAGATGGGTGCTGTCCCTCTGCTGACAGACTGTAAAAGGATGCTCTAGTACTGCTCAAGTCTCGGTGTCTCAAAATGAAGCTGATTAGACCTAAAGGCTTCCTTCTACACTGCATTTGGAAAACATCCTCAGTCAAGAGCATGCTCATTCAGGGTTTTAGCTAGCTCCTCAGGGAGCCTTTTCTTCCTAGAATAGTTTCCATCTTCTTGGATTATTCTTCAATCACACTTTCTGCAATAGCCTCATCTTTCTCATTGACATGTTGACATAAGCTATCATGTGAAGAGGTACTGCACACAGATTGAAAGCATTGAATGTCTTATGATTCTTCAAGAATCTCTTAGGAATGTTAATGAATCCCATTGTTATTCATTCCTTGAACAGTCTTTCTTTTTTTTTTTTTTCAGAAAAATATGAAGTGCAAAATGTTTTCAAATGTTTATTGTAAAGTGCTGAAAGTAGGGCCTTAAAATAAGATCAATATTCTTCCCTGTATCACACAAGTTTAAAAGAGAAAAGGTAATTTGAAATGCAATTTCAGTCTTCTTAACAGGAGATTCTTATTCTGAACTCATGTTAGAATAAACTGAATTTTCCTCCACTATGTGCAAAGGAACTACTGTATTTTTACTGATATCCTGATTCACCTGATTGCCCATCATACATCTTTTAACGCAAAAATGTTAGAACTTGGAAGGTGTGTTTCATCCCTAAGGCTGCATGTTTTACCCCAAGTAATAAAGTAGATTAAATTAAAGTTTGATTTAGGGTTTCCGAATGGCACATCATTCAAATGATGAAAAAAAAAGTGTTTTTCTGTATGTAAAAGGTGGTCTTATGTGTTTTTTAGCAATAATATGATAACCTGGAACTTAAAATACTGGAAAATTGAATGGAAAGATAAATAATTTTTCATTCATATACCATACATGAACATGTAAGACATTTATAAGTATTTTATTTGTACATCTATATATAAACATACACACGAATGCACAATATGCTTTATACATGATTAGACTTCAAAGACATATTTCATGAATCATTTTGACAACTGATTAAATAATAGTTTGCATATTGATGAGTAGTCATTCATATGTAGCCTTCTGTGATGAGTTTTTAAGTTCATATGGCCCAAGAAGGCTTTTCTCACTCCTCTTCCTTGGGCAGGAACTTTAATTCTGCCCATCTGGCTCTTAAATAGGAAACTACTTAAAGTTACTTCTTCTCTTAAAACTTCAGATTTAAAGCACAAATCTCTGAAGGTGCATATATGTTGTCCCATTGGAGCACAGCTGGATTTCATACCCAATCTTCATCTGTTTATAAGACATTGTATGTTTGAAAGTTGTCATCTGGAGCACACTTGCTGCTCACTAAAATGAGCTGATCTGAAGTGAGTGTATGGTTTCAACCTGGTTACTCCATGACCACACAGTTTACCCTTGTGATCTCTTCAGCCCTTACACCTTCACCCTCTTCTGTCTTTATATACACATTGTACCCTTAGCTGTACACTGTTAAAGGCTTTTTCTGTTGGAAATCCATCAGTAGCCTCTGCTTGCAGACTTCCCCTAGTTCAGAGCACACTAGAGAACACAGTGGCTCCAGCAGCCCTAACCTCAACTTCTGGCCCAGGTCCACATCTAGCATCCATGGTCAGAGCTGTGCAAGGAGAGGAAGCAGTAGGTGCTCTGGGTGGCTGTTTTGGACTGAAACCTCAAAAATAACATTTTGCTCCTTATTTCTTTCTCCTTTTTTAAAATACCTTTTTCATTATAAATAAAAAGCTTCACAGGAATAAAATGCAAAACTGTGGAAGCTTTTCAACTTCTGTACACACTCTCACTCACTCTTTGCCCTTTTTTCATGGGAACCAGAACTGTCAACTATACTTATGGCCCACAGCAGTAACCTGGCATGACAACTTTGCTGTGCCAGGTTGGTAGAGATGTACAGCTGTTTGCTGTACAGAGCTAAGACAGAGCCAGTACCATGGGTATAGATTCAAGGATTGACCACTTGCTTTTCAGAGTATATTGCATCTTTCCTTTATGTGGTAAACCATGTGCTGCACTAAGAACATTCCCTCACTGCCAGTGTGCCTTACTGTTCACAGTGGTGTCACACTGGAGGACAACAATCAAGAGGCTCCTCTTGCGGTGCTGAAAAAAGTGTCCAGAAGCTGCAAATAGTGCAGTTATTCTGACAGCACTTGGGGTAGTCTCAGTGTCAGCAAAAAGGGTACCTGTTTGGTGACAAAAATACATACATTTCTTCATTAAATAATTGATTCTAAAGACGTTATTCAGCTTTTCATGGTCAGTATTTTGTGATCTCAGCTGGCAGAAGGTAGATACTATCACCTACACAGTAACTGGAAAAAAATCCCTGATGTTTCTTTCTGGTGATAAGACAAGAGAGCCAACATACATGCTTCCAGGTGGTATAAGCACACCCTCTAGGTTTGGTCACAGTGCCATGAGGTGGGATATGGATAACAATAATCTGCCTAATGACAAGGTGGTAAGTTGTTCCTTGTGGTTTCTGCCCACAGTAAGTGCTGTACACAGAGGAGGGTAACTTACAGCTCTGTCAAGGAAATGGTATCATAAAACCCTGTAATGATGATGAAAGAGAGATGCAGAATGTTTTCTATGACTTCACATACTTGTTTGAGTGAAGCACATACAGATGATTTCAAGGACTGCTAAAACTTCTCTGCAGGAGATTCCAGCAGATATGTTCCTGATGTACACACATGTGGGGTGGGGGGGATGTTCATGAAAGACTGTAACTCCAGATAATTGTGGTGGCTTCTTCAGCGTTTCACCAACACCATACTTTAGTAATGATAATAGTAGTTAAACTAGTAGCTTTCTGTGGTCTTCTTACATATTTTTCATGTCTTACCTTTTTTGTACAATGTCTTCAGATAGTTTTTTTTCTAGGTTACTGCATCAAATTTCATTGTCAGTACAGAAAATGAGGAAGTGCTTTTGCAAGCAATGTGTAATATAAGAAAGCATCTGACTTACCCTCTAGTCAAAAGAGAAGGTGTAGGGGAGGAGGCACAGAGTGGATGTTTTTGTCCTAGAATAGAATCTGAAAGACCTATGTAACATTCCTTGTGCAAACCTCCAATGGTGTGTGGGAACTCAAAACCTTACACTGAGCAGGGCAGTGTCTTGAACTAGCCAGCAAGAAACACTAGGAAGACCAGAGTCAAAACACTTGTCCATCTCCAGGTGTCAGAAACCAAAGCGAATGCTGCAGGAAAGCACCTTTATTCTCTCTGGCTGCAAAATATATTCCTGAATGTATGATACTGTAAGTATTCTTTTGAAGAACCAGAACTCATTCAAGTGGATAACAGATGCCGAAGTAGACAACCCAGTACCTTTTATATGACAGTTTAGATTCTGTTACCCACTCATGGAGCTAGAGACCTGGGCCCAAGTTGCTCTTTGCCTTGAGAGAACTCTGTTATATCCCCTCTCACACTGGAGGGTCTTCACCATGCCTGAGGCTGCAGAAGGCTGGATCAAAAAAGTGTCTTGTTTTTCCTCGTTATTTCCCTGGTTTCAGAACTTGATGTAGAAGGTGGTGCTATCCCAGGTTTTGGGTTCTTTCCTGGAATGGTGAGTTTGAACATTCTCAGCATGCAGAGGACTTAGGCCATTCTGTTGCTGAGCAGAAACTGTTTCATTCAATTCCATACAAGAAGTGAGCAATGCTTCGTTGTCTTGCATGTCAAGATAGTCATATGGCTTATATGACTCAGCAGTCATATTTTAAGAAAAAGCACAGTTTTCATGATTATTTTAGACTGTAAAATCAATTCTTAACAAAGTCACAAGTCACTAAGTTAAAAATGCAAGTATGTATCTCAAAGTCAACAGAAGGACAAGATTTCAGGCACTCTGTTTCTGTATTTCCTTCTGGTTTAACTACATGTACCTCACACAGTGTGCTGACTTCTGTGACTCCTTTCTTAAGATGATTAGATTTCCTAGATATCATAGAGGAACCTGGATTTTTAAACTCATATTTGTGATCAGCATTTTCACACCTGGGTGCCTCAGTAGCTATAATGTGGAGCAAAACCAGGACTGAGGAGAAGGCACATTTCCTATGGAGTGAGTCATCACTGATGGTAAATGTAGTCTCATTATCCTTTTCTTACCACATTTCTTGTGGAGGAAACCTAGAGTAAGATTTGCTGTAGGGTATTTCAGTATGTCTTTTATTTATTCACACTGGGACAGTAAAGACAAACCAGAATAAAACAAAATTTCTCAGTTTATCACTTGGCATCCCGGCTCTGATGATATCTTTATTCTACAACTTGCATGTGGCTTCTGCTGGGACTGACCACAGCAAGGAAGAGAAGAGAGAAATAGGTTTTTTTACAAATGAAAAACATCTGCTTAATATTGCTAACAGACCTGCCACGTAAAAGATTCGCTTTTTTTTTTCCAACTGCTGCCTCTGAACTTCTGCCTCTCTCCCCAAAATATTTCAGTTCTAAGCATTCAACAGCCAATATAATGTGGTAGCCATAGGCTCTCAGACAAGTTAGAGCAAATATTGAGTGATTCCAGCTTAATACACTGAAGTAGCTGGTGTTTTGGATAGACTAAAGCAAAGCTGCCAGTGTGATCAGGCATCATGGTCTGTCATCTTGTTGTCTTGGAAAGCATAATGGCCTCTTGTTGACCAGGAAAGCAAGCTCTGATAGGCTCTGGAATAGGTTTAGGACAGAGCTACCAATTCTAGAAGAGATTTGAACGAACCATAGCCAAATTAGTTATTCAAGAAACAAGATCCTTGGGATTCACTGTGAGACATTCTGACCCAAAGATAGCTTAAAGCGTTGAGATAAACTAGTCTATTAAACAGCTACAGTAACTTGGTGTGGTGGGTTGACCCTGACTAGATGTCAGGTGCCCACCAAAGCCACTATGTAACTCTCAACTGGGCAGGGGAGAGGAAATAAAACAGAAAGCTCATGAGTTGAGACAAGGGCAGGGAGAGATTATTCACCAATTACTGTCATGGACAAAACAGGCATGACTTGTGAAAATCACTTATTACCAATCAATTCAGAATAGGATAATGAGAAAATAAATCTTAAAAGAACCCTCCCTCAAACCCTCCCTTCTTCCTGGGCTTAACTTCACTCCTGAATTCTCTACCTTCTTCCCTCTCAGAGAGACTGGGAAATGGGTCTGTGGATAGTGCATTACCCATTTTCTCTGCTGATCCTTCCTCCTTAGGGGCAGGACTCGTCACACTTCCTGCTCCATCGTGGAGTCCCTCCCACAGGAGACAGTGCTCCATGAACATCTACAACATGAGTCCTTCCCTTGGGCTGCAGTACTTCACAAAGTGCTCCAGTGTGGATCCCTTCCATGGGGTGTAGTTCCTCAGGAACAGACTGCTTCATTGTGTGTTCCCATGGGGTCAGAAGTCCTGCCAGCAAACCTGATCCAATGTGGGTTCCTCTCTCCACAGAGCCACAGGTCCTGCTAGGAGCCTGCTCCATCATGGTCTTCCCCTGGGGTCACAGCCTCCTTCAGGCTGATTGCTCTAGGGTGGGGTCCTTCAGGGTTTGTAGGTGGATATCTGCTCCACCGTGGGCCTCCATGGGCTGCAGAGGGTCAGGCTGCTTTCTCATGGTCTGCATCATGGTGGGAGGCACTGAAATTGTTTATGACTTAAGCATTGTTAAGATCACTGAAGTTTTGTGCACTGTAGCAACCTGCAAAGAAACAACTGCTCAATGAAGCTTAAGCCGCCCCCCCACCCCACCCCCCCAAATACATCTACTAATTTGGATTGTGACAGCCACTTGAGTTAAGGTGGTACTATTGTCCAGTTATCCTAGGAGAGGAATGAATCCGCAAGTGTGAAGGGACTCATCACTGAGAAGACCACAAAGAGAGGATCGATGGGACACCATTGGAATCCAAGAAGTGGTGATATTTTTTTTTACTTAATCTGTGTCTCACTTTCTTTCTCTCCTCCACCCTCCCTCTCCCCACTTCCTTTTTTAACCTGTTTTCCTCTCTCTACCTCACATTTACCATTAAATAAAAGTCTGTAGTATTGACATCAGCATACGGTCTTATTTACACCTTAATTCAGGCAGAGGAATCTCTCTGATGATGTAAAGAACCTTATCGTAATGCGTGGGCTGCAGGGGAATCTCTGCTTGGGTGTCTGGAGCACCTCCTCCTCCTCCCTCTTCACTGACCTTGGTGTCTGCAGGGCTGTTCCTCTCACACACTCCCACTCCTGTCTGCAGCTGCAGCTGATGTTGTGCAGGTGTTTCTCCCCTCCCTTCTAAAATCTCTACCCCAGAGGCTCTACTGTTATCAGTGACAGGCTTGGACTTGGCCACCAGTGGGTCTGTCTTGGAGCTGGCTGGCATTGGCTCTGTTGGATAAAGGGGGAAGCTTCTGGCATCTTGTCACAGAAGCCACCCCTGCTAGAAAAGCCTTGCCACACAAACCCAATACGTGCAATTTCAGTGGGTACAAATACTTTATGATTAAATCCAGCAGGACAGAGTGCCAGGAGATGAATCATACAGAGCTTAACACAATCAGAAAATTGTATCTATTAAACACATTCTCTGCCCAGCTCAGCCATTAACAAACTATAAAAGCATTGGCCTGAATGCTGAATCCAAACAAAACGCAGCAGATGAAACACATTATTTTATGGGATTATTATAGTCCTAAATCTAAAGCCATGAGCCAAATCTCCAAGATTTTCTCCCTTAGTGATTTGCTGCTGGAGGAAAGGAAGGGTTGCAGACACTGACCAATGGTAATGCTTCAAGTACATTGATCACACCAACTACTGAAAATGATGATTTACAGCTGTCATGGTAGCAGCATACATCCTTCATTGCTTGTTTTAATCCAAACTGATTGTCATAGAACTGGTTGAATTTTGGATAAATCACCAATGGTAGTTATCTTTGAGAGAAAATCACAACATTAATATCCCAGGCAGAGCAAGAAATAATTAAAATGTAGTAAATTCCATGTAGAGGTTTCCAATATTCATGTAAAGCACCTCAGTCAATAAAAAAGAACAGTAGCTTTAGTTCTTAGAATTGAATATTTAAAAACAATACTGGAATGCATTTTCTTTCACTTGCTTTTTTTCTCTCTTGCAATTTTCTTGACAATAATGGCATTTTTTTTCTCCAACCTTGCGTCTTTTATTTTTCTTTTATAAGAGCTGAAATGATGACACACCTCACACATCCCTCCCCCATCACTGGGTGGCAGTACGTAGCTCCATGGATAAATCTCAAGTGCATAGATTGCTCTTCCCACAAAAAGAATCCAACTTCAAAACCTTTTATTATGGGCCCAACTCAGCTGCCCCTCTTCATACTGAAGTGTTTGTAAANCCCACTTCATACTGAAGTGTTTGTACAAGAAAACTGAGACTCCCCACAGAATGTGGCAATTGCTGGTGCATGTCTGCAGCTGTCAGATTGAGCAGCACTTCAGAGCAACGATTTCAGATCCTCCAAGATTTTGTTTTATAATTAGCTTTGATATATAGCCATCTCTGAGCCTGACCTTATTCATGCACAAGTCACTGTGACATTTCCTTACTGTTTACAGGCAACTACCATAGATTTACAAGCATGAAAGCAGCCCAGGGTGAGCTCTCCAAATTTCTTACAGATGTAGGTATTTGGATTCAGTAACAGGATTAGTGATTTTCAATTACTAAGGAAGAAATCAATTAACCATATAACATTTGATCTTAGTATTAAAAAAAAAAAAGAATAGAGATTCTTGGCCACTTCTTAGAATTTTCTGAGGCTAGAAAATTGTTATTTTGTAAATCATTGATTTGAATGCAGAAAGATAATGATGCAATCTCAACAGCTTTACTATTTTAAAACTCAGGAATGGACTGCCCATGAATAAGGCAATTGCACAGCCAAATGCCAGTGTTGGAGAGCTGCAGTCAAAGCCAGGCTTTGACATCTGGCCCATGAGCTTGCCAAGCTTATTCAGTGAGGGATTGCAATGGTTGACTGTCAAAAAAGTGAGAGAGCGCTGAGAAGGGATACAAAACAACCACCTTTCCCTCCAATCTTTCCTCCTCCTCCACCCCCATATGTTACAGTGCTAGTGAAAAGAATGATATCCTGCCAAAGAAACAGTTCAATCCCATGTCTGTGACAACAGTTTTGGAACATGAGAGCTGTTCTAAAACCTCAGCTTGTATCAAAGTCTAATCTTTGACCTATAAGATGGGATGTGTTCAGAGTGGAGCTCAGAAAACTGGCCTTTTCAAGCTCTACAAAATCAGGTCATTCAAATTTGCTGTGATCATGCTGCTTTAAAAGTAATGTTTTCCATCAC
This sequence comes from Sakesphorus luctuosus, assembly GCA_013396695.1. Taxonomy (NCBI): domain Eukaryota; kingdom Metazoa; phylum Chordata; class Aves; order Passeriformes; family Thamnophilidae; genus Sakesphorus; species Sakesphorus luctuosus. The sequence continues at coordinate 206,780 of VWZD01012913.1, read as the reverse complement.
TATGTCATCTCTTGACAGTGAATTGTGTCAGCAGATTGCTGGTGAAGTACCGGATACCCAATGGTATTGGCCATCATTAATGGCTGATTGAGAACTGCTAGACTTCATCTTGTGGTTCTCTGGTAACTGAAGTTGGTTCTTTTCTATTTTTTAAAGAGTATCCTTAATCCATTCTTGAGGGCTTATGCACTAAAGCAAATAACTACCATTTAGAGCCTGTCTACATTTTGATGCTGAGGGAAAATGATCTGAATTAAACACAGGGATTTCGAAATTGATTATTGAAGTTACATTAATCCCCCATGCCAGTGGAAACTATTATACAAAATGATACTTACTTTGAAGCACTATAATTTTCTTCCCTTTGGACTTTTGAAGAGACTTAAATTGAATTTAGCCTTGTTTCTTTCTGAATAACAGTGTCCATATAAGCAGTTTAATCTGGTTTTACAGTTATTTAGATTAACTTTACTCAGAAAGATAGAAATTATATGGAAAAAGATAAATAGAGACTAGAGAAAAGCCCTTTACAGTATGTAAACCATGTCTTGTTTCCCAGCCCTTATTTTAGCCTTCCAACAGAAACTGCAGATTCAGTGATAATTATCTATAATTAAACTGCCATGAGAATATTGAAATAACTTGAATGTCAGTTTTAATCATGGTAAAATGTGCATATATGCACTTTTACCTTTGTAATCAGTGGACTACACAAAAGTATGACAATCAGTGACCTGTGCTTATGTTCACAAGGCATGGGCCTCGAAGTACAAAGCAGGATATAGCAGAAGGAGAGGCCCAGTAACTCTGCTGTTTATTATTAATTTCTAGGCTGATAAGAGTGTATTTATTTTTTCAGCTTTTCCCAGGGATTCATGCCTGAATTCCCCTACTGCGGGACATCAGCGACCAGCTGTGGACACCACTGCAGTGTGGAAAGTGTGTTTGAATGTGTAGAGTTTCTTTATGGACAATGAAAAGAAACAAGACCTTCTAAGGTGTTCTTCATCTCATCCTGAAGTAGTTACTAAGTCATGCTTTAAACATATCTCTTTCCCTCCTTACCAAAGCAGCTCTCAGCTAGGGGAGACACTGGTCTTTGTTGCTTGGGCATCTAAAGTTAGGAGAGATCAGTTTGTCTTGCCAGAGACTCAGACGGATATTAGAGTGCAGTTCATGTCCTCTGGTAATGCAAATTCTTTCTCTTTTCAAGATGGACAGGTGTGTTTCTAAAAAAAAAGTCATATTCAAAAACGATGCTGCTGTCATTTTCAGTTAAAAGTTTCCTTGTATGTTAATTTAAGGAATTCTGGGTAACTTGTTATTCTCTCCAGGAAAAGGGAAGATATGGAGAGAGAGAAGGCAGCTTTTATTTGTACCTCTCCTGTCTATTTACTTTATCAGTACAGGAGCAAACTACTTCAGGAGCTTTAATATGTTGGTGAAGACCACTTTACTTTAACAGACTCAAGGTAAGTGGTTTTTCTACAACTGCTCAATTAATGAACTGTACTGAAAGGATTTCTTCATTCAGTAGATTGTTATAACTCACCATCTGGTTCTAAGCTTTATTAATAACTTTATTCTTCCATCAGAAAGTCATTTCAAATCATTTTACTTTGCATAAAATATTAGTAGAATGAGAAATATCAGATATTTTAAAACTGGTTTATTCCACCTACATGCTTATATGCATTTCACTCGCCTTTTTAAAAAATGTGTCTATGTGAGATACATAGATCAGTCTGTCACCCACTGACCATATTGGAGGGATTTTTAAGGATACCTTTGTATTAATCTATCTCTCTTACACAATTTTCTGTGAAGGATTTTGCAGAAGACATCTGTAATGGTATTGTTCCTTGCTTGTGGAGGACTATGGAAACTACTACATTTAAGTGGCCTTTGCTGCCTGATTATCACTGATGGCCCAGAAGTGATGCTTATGCTCCTGCAGAATGAGCAGCAATTCCCACCATGATTCAAACTGCCCATGGTTTCAAGGGAAGAAAAAGGACAGTGCCATGGTCTAAAGCACTCTCTTTTTTCCTATCCCACCTTAAAAGGACTGGAACAAAACGCAAAGTGTATTTTTTCTCATAAAACATGTAGGAATTTGATTAGCTCCAAGCAGTGCCTGGAGATGAAACCAACTGCGTGCTGCCAGTTCAGGCCTTGACCCTTCCAATTATGAATCCAGATCTCCAAACTGGTCAATCAGTAGCAGACTACTGGAAAACCCTTAAGTGAACCCATTCTAGGATATATCTCAGACTGAAGTATAGCTCTGAGATCAATGGGGTGACAAATTTAGGTAAGTGTTTATGTGTTTATCTGCATTACACAAAGACGCAAGTGTTCCAGTAAAATTTTTTACGTGCTCAGCATCACTGGACCTTTGACCCCTGAGAAATTTATTAAGTTCATCATTGAGTTGCCCTGTGGTGTGTTATTAAGTGTAACTTCTCATAAACTGTTAGGGGATTCCCTCTCTGAAAATACAGCACTATAGCATTTTGAAGAGCATCCTATACTCTCCAATTGAAAAAGGGACAAGTTCAGCTCTTGTTAGACACCAGATCAACAATCATTGGATCAGAATCACCTTGTGAGGGTGTNGTCCACATGGTCAGCCAAGATGGCCCAGTGGAATGGAGCAGACATGTGGAACCTGTCAATCAATAAGGGCTGCCTGGTAACCCATCCACACCACACCCCCAAAGAGCCTCTGACTGACTGTGGCAGCCCTCACTTTGCTAAGGAGACAGTGAGTGGTCAGGGAACCAAAGGTCCTGCCTAGAAGGATTGGTCACAGTAAATGAAGAGCCATACATGAGGTGTCCATCTTGTCTTGGCCTCCTCTCCTTGAAGCCATCAACATGTGACCTTCAAAGTGGTAACTATATTTTTCTGTCCTCTTTTTTATTCTTTGTTCTCCTAATCTCTCTTCCTTTATTTTTTTCTTCCCCTTGTGGGTAGCCAAACCCCCTATATTCTGTATTTCACTTAAGTCAGGAGTACTTCACTGAAGTTGCATGGAGTTTGTGTTTGCTGGGTGTAACAAAGGTTCTCTATGTTATAGCAATGCTTGCTAATCTCAGTAATCTCTTGTAATGCTTTTGGGAAGTTGCAAGTTAATTTTGTAAAACTCTTTTTTTCCCCAAAATGCCTATATTCTCACCAAATTAAAAGAAATCTCAGAGAAAAATATGTGGGTTTTGTCCAGACGTGAACTCAAGGTATCAAAGAATCAAAAGGCTTTGCAAGAGTTGGTGTAGGCAAAATCTCTTGAAGTCTGAAATTAAAGTAAACATCTGATACAGCTTAAAGCTCCTGGACTGGGTTGTAACAGCTCTGCAAGATACTCACTGCCAGACAGTCTGGCAGTCTAGACTGACCTCCTGAGTGTAGGGCAACTGTGGAAGTGACAGCCAGAAGAGGAACTGGACTCAGCACCAAAAGCAGAGCCATTTGGAGAAAACAGAAATGTGGTACAGGGCAGTAAGCAACAAATCACCTCTATTGCACTACATACAGCTTCAGATGTAAAACATTTCATTGCATTGCCAAAATCACAATTATACTGTCCAAGTAGCCAACCAGCCAGCTTTCATGCAGCAGCTAGAAAGCTGTTGTGCCCATATCCAGATGTGCTTATGTTGGAAACATCAGGATCCCATGTGAGCTGCATCCATATATTCCAGGAGATGATGGGTACTTATCAAAGCCTAGGAACAATTTCTTATTGGCCTTCCTGCTGGGGATTTGACTCATCAGAATTTAGGCTGAGTCTTGAATAGGGCATCATTGTGTAAAATAACATCAAGGCACAGTTGCGAAGTTCCCAAATGGTGTTTGTAAAAGTTTTATGTCGCTTACATTCTGCCCAGTCTCACTTTCAAGGGCTTTGGGAGGAAAGCAGTATTTAAGAACTTTGGATGCAGACTACATATAATTTGGTACAAGGGAGTATTTCTTTCCCTCCCCATGGTGCCTAGCTTGCTGAAGCAGCTGAAAGACCTGAGTTTTAGCGATAAAATTTACTCAAGTGCCCAAAGTCATGCTCCAGTGAAAGGCTAAATGTTACCACTAAGTCTAAACTGAGCATCCAAGTGTTTATTTCTCCCAGAAAACTTGACAGTCAGCACTCAAACATACAGCTAATGAGGGAGGTTCTCCTCTGCGCAGTGCCAGCTCACACAGTCTCTCAGGAGGCCAAGGCCACCAGTGCTCCCATTCAGTAAGTCTGGCTCTACCTTAACTCCAGCAGAGCACTGTGTGGGTCTGCAAGTCACGAGCAAGTACATTGTGGCAGGAACTTTAGATGCAAAAATGTAAGCTTCATGAGCCAGGAGGACAGGAACAGGGATTAGTCTTCCTCTATAATGATGGTATCTTCTGCAGGACAAGGCATACGTGCTACCAGTTATCCAGGTGGACCAGTTGTACACTTTGATAAAGCCCCGAAAAGGATCCTGGATATTAATATCAGAGCCTGAGTCTTTCATTTAGCAGGTATGTGCCCTGACTACCACATTTTCTGAAATGCATATGCTCTCTGATTTTGCCCAGAATATAAACAGCTTTGTTCTGTAGTGTGACCACATCAAGAAGAGGTATGGACACTGACCACATGCAGGTTAACTTTCTTGCTCGTACACATAGAAGAAGGTACCAGAAGATGTTGCTTGCAACCGCTGAAGAAGGAAGTGGCCTGGGATTCCTGCTTTCTGCATCGTCACCTTGGTACTTTGAACTCTGCTTATTTCAAAGAAGGGACTGTCTCTATCCTTGCAAAAACTGATTGTAGCTTTCTGTCTAGTGAGCAGGGCACTGTGCTTTGGATCCAGACTTATGCATATGGATTCAAATGTGTGTGGCTGTATGGATATGAAAATGTATATGAAGGTATATTTCTTCAGTCTTGCCTCAGTTAAACTCTATTGAGGGACAGGGTTTGAGACTTTCCATTGTACTTAGTGTCTCTTAATGACAAGACTTAGATGTCTACTGCTGAAGGTATCAGGTCTGTTTATAACTGTCCTTTGAAGCTCTGAGTTGCATCCCAAGAGCCAAGAGCCCTGGCAGAGGCCTTGCAGAGCTTTATTTTCAAGTACCTATATCTTTTATTGGATCCAGACCTCAGACATCAAAACAGACTTGTTTACTTCTCAGGTAACATAATTCTATGAAGAACATGAAGGTAATTAATGAATAATGTGACACAAGGATTTGGTTAGATACCAACATGAGCTAACGAGCACAAAAGGTCAAAGGAAAGACATGTTACAAGTTTTACACCATGTTGTTGTGTGCACCAGCATTTGGGGAAAGAGAAGAAGGGATTAAAGGTTTCTCACAGTTGGGCCACATTCTTTCCATGATTATTTAAGCATTACATGAAGCAGATCCTAGCTTACGCAAATACCCGATTAGTGCAGATATGACTGGAATGGAGCAGGCATTCAGTGTATGAGGTCAAATACGTTTTGCTGGAATTAAATGTGTTCCGGTTCACAAGGGGAAGATTTAGGCACCTTGATTCCTTCCTGGATTTTTTTTTCTTGATTCAGAATGGTGTAGACTTCACAGAGTTCATGAAATGTTTAAATGAAAAGTTCTTGCTGAAGTAGCTATATTAACATGGCATGTGGGAATGCAATCTTATAGTCTATTCTGGTAAAAGCTGCCAATATAAAGGGTGGCGCTTAGAAATATGGTGTAGTGCTGCCTATAAAATAGTTCCTTTTTTGGGTATGAGCTGCCTGTTTGTTAGGGAGCTTTGACAATCTAATTGCAGTAGTATAGACCAAACTCCACAGAGTCAGCTACCCAGTCATGCAGTTTTTGTTTGTCAGCAAGTTCCTGAAAACAATGCCTGGTGACTCTAAATCAGTGCTTTAGTGCGACCAGTTATCCCTCTGTACCTTGCTCTGGGTCATGATGCAGTCTCTGAGCAAGCTGCCCTGCTCTTGGTCTAACTAAACAAAATAATGAGCTTCAGGGGAGCCCTTATTGTGTTCCAGTGGGTTGTGAACATTCAATCCATGGGATGACACTAGACCTATCTGAGGTGCTTCTCCCTGAAATAGGGATTGTGTGTCCTGCACATCCTTAACAGCAGCTGCCCCATTCTGCAGATTCATTCCTATTACATGTCACTTCTTACTAATGCATGTATGAACCAGGTTTTGGAACCAAGACTTTGGAATGGAAGGGGAAACAAGGCGTAATAAAGCATTTCTATTTCTCACCCCCACTTGGCATTGGTATTGGGTTTTGCCACTGAGCAGCACAGGCATTTTTGCTGCTTAAGATCAAGATCTGTAGAGTTATTAGACTGGCAATAGGTCTTTCCTACTGCATTTAATATTTTAAAAGAGATTTTAGTTTCCTTTGCATGAGTAAGCAGAACAGCATGACTCCTTGTTTCTCTTCAGGACTCATGGCATGAGACAGAGAAAGGCTGATACTACTAAATCAACAATATTTTGACTTCACTGTAAAGACTGTGTGTGGGAACAGAGATCTGTGTTCCATGTGGTTTGCAATTTCAGTGCTGGTCTTCTCTTTTGGCACAACCTGTTCCCTAAAACTAAATGCAAAGTGAACTCTCTAGGTCTGTCCAGAGGAGACTACAGAACAGATTGGTCTAAACTACTAGATGATAGATAATCATGATAATTATGGTTAAGAACTTTTGTTTCTTCAGTGAAATGGTATGTTGTATCCTGATTAGTAACATTGTTTTAATTTAAAAATGGAATACAATGGCCAGTTGTGACTTTGTTCCTACTTCCTTTTTTGGAAATTAACAGCCTGGATAAATGACATAGGCTGTACAAAGAGAGTGGCTAACAGGTAGGTACTCCCGTGGTCACCTTGGAAGTGGCAGTACTACAGGGAAGACTTCAGGCTTCAGCTTTCAAAATGCTACTTGTGCTGGCTGAGCTCCTGATGGGACCAGTGGGGAGAGACATCTTGAGCTGGCAGTGTGCCCCAGCCATCTATCTTAGCATGTGATGTACTCTGCTTGTGGGACCTCTCTTCTGCTTTATCAGAGCTTATTTTAGACTGGATATTAAATGTTTGAAGTGCTGAGATGACTTCCACCCTAAATTTCAATTCCCTGCTCCGCCTTCTCCTCCTCAATGAACCACAGCAAGAATTATGTCTGTATCTCTACAATAGAAACTCCTGCTTATAAAACTGAGTTAAAACACGTTCTCTATCTCCCAGAAGCATTTTGTAGTTAACTTCAATAAATGTTGTTTGTGATTAGATTCTTCAATATTGGAGATCGAAGATTCTCAAAGATCCTAAAAATTGTGATGAATTACATAATTGAAAGTGTTTTCACATCTTGTATGACCACATACCGAAAACATGATTTTGGGTATTCAATGACAGTAATTTCTCAAGCGTATTCTTGTAAATGTCTTTAAGAGTCTGACAAACATAAATTACACGTGGCAGTTTTTCTGTGAGGTACAGAGAAATATGTATCTTCAAGCTGATTTTTTACAGGACACTAAATGACTTTGTTAGAAAGAGGCCAAACTGCAATGCAACATGGAGCATGGTGATTGCAAGAGCCACTGGTGCTTATATTGCTTGTTCCAACCAGTGCGGTGAAAGAATGTCTGAGTGCAAAGAGCAGTGAGCATCCGCAGCCTGTCCTTTTTTTCTTGACCTTCTATTTCTTTTTCTCTTGAAAAAAGAGAGTTCACAGTGAATTGCTTTTAAAAAATTAAAGATCTACAGAATACTATAAACTGATGGCAACAGTTCATGCTGCAAATGGAAAGGGATCTGACAAATGTGGATTTTCTATTTGAAAAAAACCAGTGAGCTGGAAATCAGGGGTTTTGGGTGCATTGTCTGTGTTTGATGTGACTGTCTCAGATCTTATAGGTAGTTCTTATGCCACCCAAAGTAAGTTTTTGCTCACTAATCACACTTTTTGCTTAATGGTGAACTAACTACTCATAGCAAGAAAATCAGCTGGGCATATGAAATGTCTCTGTTCTGAGCTGCTAGGAGGTTGAGGTTTCTTCTTTCTTTCTGTAGGATCATTTCTGTACAAAAGCTAACTTAAATATTTACATCTATTAATTTGTATTGTTCTAATGTCAATCAGGACATCTGAAGACCTTCACTTTATTTTAGTTGTGCTCACTTTCAGTGCAAACTGTGTTTTTGCCACTCTAGATATGTGCTTTAGCAATGCACAAGTGAGACAGACTCTTGCATTTTGAAATAAAGCCGTTTGATGGTTTTCAACAGTTGTTCCCAAAAAAGTAGAGCACAGAGGATTACTACATCAAAGAAATCTGGTAGGCAAGTGGCACAGCCAACATGCAGCACTACATAACTGTGGTGAAGGCAAAGTTCAAAGAGAAAGCTGGTGGCTGTTGACAACCCATTTTCCAACCTGTCTCTAGCTGGTTTCTCTCTCTGGGAGTCCTATAGACACCTATGGCAAATAATCTTAAATTATTCAAATCAGGAAGCAAATGAAGGCTTGAGAAGCTAAATATGCTCAAGTAAGATATAATCAGCTAAAATAAAATGGTCAGCCTGCAATTCCCTATTCTCTGGGGAACATGAGGACAGGACATCCAACAATGTGATTGCCCCAAGGATCTCCAAGCATGTATGATGTTGAGTGATGCTTGGAAAAAGGAAGCAGTAGACCTGTTTCTGGGTGGGACTGACAAATAAATAGGAATGGTATTTCTACATAATGCTTTCACTGCTGTTCTTAATATCTTTTTTGTTGATATCATTATCTTTTTAGTTTTGGACAATGCCAATGAAACTAACAAGTGGTGTCTGGAAAAAATGTAAAGACAGATCTTGAGGCCAGCATTGACCTACCTCTTCTGTTGGTGCCTTCTTAAAGGGAACACCCTTGTCATCAAGAGACCACTGTCAGATGTACAGTTTCTGGATGCTCGTTGAAACTTCTCCTGACTGCTGCTTATTTCAGGAGCCTTGGCTTCTTCTTGCTCTGGAGCTGGCATTCAGACATGAGTAATGACAGTCAGGCATTTGCTTTTCAGGTGAACATCCATATATCTCAATCAGAGGACAAAAGACCAGCTGAGGGAAATGAGGTATGTGAATATTTACAGGCACGCAGAATACATGATTTCCTCTTTAATGCTAATCACAGGCTTGAAAAAAACCCACCACAACCAGACAGGGTTGGCAAAGGAAAAGCATTAGTCCAGGTTTGTTATTTGTCTGACAAACAAATAGGAAGTGTATTTCCATGTTAATGTTCTCACTGACATTTTTAGTTTCATCTATTTGGTGTTACCCTATTTTGATCTGTAAATACTTGCTGATATATAGTTGAACAGCAAAATACACTCTGTGTATTTTTGGAACAAAGCAACCCCTATCCTATATTTTCCACAGGGGAACAGCAAAATGTGGAACAGTGATTGAGCTTTGAGTTTTATATTTGCAGGGAGCTTTGCATACATTAATGTGTTTCAAATTAGTGATCCCTTAATTAGCATGATAAACAAGAAAACTAAAGTAAATATAGGATGACCGACTCTTCCTTTAAAATTCTCAGAACCTGTGAACCCCACTGATCTGAGAACTATCAGTGTTTAAATGCTTATTAATGAAGATTATATAGGCCTGTGTATGAGTAGAAAAAAAAGTTCTACTCATTAAAATAAAAGAAGCATTTTGGGAGTTTTTAAGAACTATTTGCATATCAGAGAATGAAATCCAGTTTTAAAATACTCTCCTAGCATAGTTTACTCGCTGGTTTGCCTGAGATTAGACTAATCAGCTGGCATGGAAAGAGCTGGCATTTGTCCTTACTGATGCATTACAAAAGTGCACTGTTGCATTCCCTGCTCCTGTAAGCTTTGATTAAGATTTTACGTTGCTGTTACAAAAATACCTCATTGCAGCAGTGAGGAAATTTACATTCTTCAGGTCCATGTGGTTGGATGTTGTGAATGAGAAAAATTTGTTTAAGAAGGAGTGTGATCTGGATTAAAACAGGGAGTCTTCTGCTTGCCAGCTCTAATAGCAGAGCAGGGCATGCTGAAATTGTATTTAGTAAGCAGATAAGATAAAAACAAATAGGAAGAAAGAAGGTAGTGGAAAGATAGAAGAGACTGCCTAGAAAAACTGCAGGAAGTTTTGCACCTGAGACTTGAGTGGGCTCAAGGGAAGGGCTGCTTTTGGAGGACCCTGGGCAGCCTGGAGGAACAGACAACTGCAACCTCCTGAAGTTTTATAGGAAAAAATGAAAAGTTCTGCCCCTAGGCAGTGAGAACTATGGCAGTAATTCAGACTAGGTATGCATTGGCTCTGCTGTAGGGCAGTTCGGCTGTAGGTGCTCTTTGGGTTTGGTAGAGGGTGATCTGGGCATGAGCAAGCAGTAGGTCTGATAGCAACAGCATCCTGGGCTTTATGATTAGCAACAGAGCCCACAGAGCAAGGGAACTGATTTCCCCCTCATCTCAGTATTTTTTACACTACATTTAGACTACTGGATCCAGTTCTGGGCTCATCAGTTCAAGACAAACATTGATAAACTGAAAGAAATTCAGCAGAGGCCACTACAATGGGAGGGGGAAGAGCACTTGCCCAGTGAAGAGAAGCTGAGGAAGGACCTGGACATGTTCAGCGTGGTGAGGACACAGCTTTGAGGGCACTGAACAGCAGTCCCCAGGCACCTACAGTGAGTATGGAGCCAGACTCTTCAGAGGGGTGTGTGGTGGGAGGATGCAGATCTTGAAGCTGACTCTGCATGGGGCAAGAGGTTGCATTAGAGATACGAAATCCCTTGCAAACTGAGCTATCCTATGTTCCTATAAATAGCAAGAAAGATGAGTAAATCATGCAAATAAAATATCATAACAATATCATATCTGCCAGAGAGTGGGTCACAACTGCTTTTAATGCACCAGTGTGGTAGCACAAAGAGGCAGTATAGAGGATTAACAGGTGGATTTCCTGGTGGATAAGCATTCAAAAAATACAACTGTTCCACTCTGTGAGCAAAACAAGGCTGTTGAAGACTCAAAAGTGTAGCAAAAACTTCAGAGAAAAAGAGAGACTTCAAGAGAGTTGATTTGGCAGAGCAGTTGACGAGGCTACGAGAGGTGCTCAGGCAGGCATAAGTACTCAGTGTGGGGCTGGACTTGTGTCTCTGAGTCCTGATGAATAATTAGAAATGAAAAAAAAAAACCAAAAGAGCCTTAGAAGGATGCTGGTTGGTTTTATTCAGGAGTGATTGAGATCCTTGTGGGTAAAAACTAAAATCAGAAGACAAGATAAAATGCATAATTCAAAGTTATAAGAGAACATGAGTCACATGCTGAATGCCACAAAATCAAGTCTCAGGCTCAGAGATACCATTAAAATACACTAGTTAAAAATCAGCATTCTTTTTCTGAAGGAAGTTGCAGCCAATTTGCTGATTAATCCTCCTTCAATCCTGTAGAACAAGTACTCTTTGGCCTACATAAAAAGCATCAGAGGCTAAAAATCCAGGGCCCTTGAATACATTTTTTAATGAAGCTATTTTAATCAGTGTTGAAAAATTATGTATATTCAGGGAGACTGTACATTTTGGGTGATTCTTAATGGATGGCTGAGCTTTTTTGTTTTGTATCACTGACCTGAATAATGCCCAGCACTGAAGTGGTTGGATATCATGGGTACTATCTGCTGGTTTCAGTCCAGTTTCTAGTGGGCAGGTGTCTATACTATGAAAAGTCATCAACACCATTGACACTAATTTGTATTTTTATTGAAAATCACAGTAGAGGCAAATATTCACATGTATGTGACTCCTGAAGACCTTTGGCAGACACAGAAATGGAGTACTAGAATAAGATGGAGGTATCCCTGGGAAATACTCATGGCCTGTATTTTTACATACATGCATACATACATATATACATATCTCTGTGTGTGTACACACATTTTACTTATAAACTCCTGAGAGAAATACAGTTTCCAATGTTTTAAATTTTATTGTTCCCAAAAATTCATATTGAAATAAGGCCACATAAAATTCATCTTGCAATGAAACTGCCTTTCTGAAGTTCACTTCATCACGAAGTCTGCTTTATCTAGTGTATTTCAAACTATTTTCTTGTACAAGAGCTTTTCCAATTAAAAAACAGAGTGGAGAACTACGTCCCCACACCTTATTCTCCTCCTTACAGTCACAGAATGTGGCACTTCCAGAGTTCCTCTAATGCTCACAGCTTCCTCCATCAGTTGGTTGCTACTTTGCATAAGGAGGGCATCTCAGAAGAAGACCACTGAGTAGGGGCATGGTTATTAGATTAATTTCAGTCTTTGGTATCATTTCCATATCTGACACTGCAGGAATATACCTGCCTTCTGGATTAGCAATAAAAAATGAAGACAGATCTTTGTACAACCCATCTCCTAATGAAGTTCCAGCTCTCCTCACACTCTCAGGTGGAGCAACTGGTGAAGCGGGTTCTGAGCAGGACAAGAAAACTTTATGATATAGGGAGTAATAAGGATAGATTTCTTTCTTTCCTTCTTGATGAAGAATTAGAGTAGTTATTGGGGCATTAGGATGACTGAAGTAGCCAAACAATTCATGATGTGGTCCATACTAGAAATAGAAATATTTTCTTTGATGTTCTCACCTCCATGAAAATGATGCACTCACCTACCCAATCCAACTGTCATCCTACAGCCTTTGGTTGTGATCCTAAAATTTGCTTATATGATCTGGTGCTAATAAAGAGATAGTTGGCAGAGGAAATAGTATAGGCATAGTTAGCCAAAATATGGAGACGTAGCCAAAGGGAGATACATAACATTATGTAATATTTTCTTCAGAAAGCACAAAGATTCTGTTGGAATTGATAGAACTTCTTCATGACTTGACATTACTTACTGTAATAGGGATGTATCCAATAAAGCTAGTAAATAAAAACATGTCCAGTCTAAGGAAATTACTTGCCTTACCCTGTTTTTCTGGCAGAGTTTCTTCCTGTGATTACTTTCTAAATGTGGCACTTGAGAGTGTCTAAAACTTATGGACCCCAAAAAAATCTACTGTAGAATTCAATTTCTGATTGCTGACAGATTTTGATTAATGAAAAATATATGATATCTAGCCTTGCAGGCCCACCCAAGTCTGTGGGAAATGAAGCTTGTAGTTGTTCTTGCTTTGTCACCTGCCATAAACACCTAACTCTCACCAGTTCATGCAACAGGAACACTGTTTCCTAGCTTTGTCATTTGTGGTTAAAAACATGGCTTGGAAAATAAATGCATTGCTACATTTCCTCCATCATTAAATCAGCTTATTCCTAAGTGAATGAGAAGTGTGCTCAAGATTGTTTTGAGACGGTTTAACAGCTGTCAAGAAATTTAATTGGCCTTTGTCGTGTAGTTTTGAAGTATCGTTCCCTTGTGTTTCTGTAAACATTCTCGCAGTCCTTATACCAGTGTCAAAAATCCTGCATGAAATGACAGTACTGCCAAGGGGACAGGGATTGGAAAAGCTGAAAGAATTTGAACATTTCATTTTGCTGCTGTTGCTTATTGTCCCTTTTGACTGTTTCATATTGCAGAGTCATGGACTTGGAAGAATTCTAAAAAAGTAGCCAGGACAGCTCCTCCATAGCCCTCACAACTTGTAAAAGTTAGGCACCTCAGAGAAATCCGCAATTTCCAGGACAGCATAGTGAGGCACCAGCCCTTTTCACTGGCAAAGCTGAGTCATTTTGTCACGTGTTGTAAGAACTCTGGGTCAGAAGAAAAGACAAGTGAAAATTCATGAGTCATGAGCCTGGTCATGAGTGTGCCCAGAGACCAAAAGGAAAGGCCCTGAATTCCATGGTTACTGACATTCTCAACATTTGGAAGCAATTTTATTATATTTGGGGGTTTTGGTTTGTTTGGTTTTGGTTTTTAATAAAAACCTTTCTTGTATTGGTTTGAAATTGGTTGCTACATTTTAGCCCAGACAATCCATTAACAATGAAATCACATAATTAGAAAAAATATTTTAGGAATGAAGGGTTTAATTTGTGTGTCCTAGAAAGTTTCACCAGTCAGCTATAAACTTGCTTTTTGTGGACAAGAAGAGAGATATGAGACACTTTTTCAAGTGTCTATTTTCCCATTTCTATTTTTTAATATCTATAAACAGAGCAGCATTACTTACCTTGTTAATGCAGTACAAGTAGTGAATGTATAAACCTCAGGTTGTAAAATTCTGTCACCTCTAATAAATCATACCTTTTGCTGGATAAGAATATAGTCCAGCAGCAGCAGAATTAAGTGGAAAGATATCCATGATCTGCTGGACTCTGCTTCAAGCCATTCCACTGCCAGACTGCACTGTGGATGCTTCACCCCAAGTCATGTCAAGATTCAGATTCAGCAAAGGACCCTCTTTCTCATTCAGTATTAGACTACTATGCCTCCTCTTCTTTTCTTTGTGTTAGCCCAGTCTCCCACATTCTCTGTCTCTTCCTTTAACTACCTGATTTCCAATTCATACTGAACAGCACTTCCCGGAGGTTTCATCAAAGTGAAAGGGATTATAAATCAGATCACTTTTATATTCTACAAGTACAGAAGATTGTTGTAATTGTGACATTGGGGTAAAATAACCCCTTTGGGGTTTCTTAGAGCTCGAATACCTCAGAACACAGTCCCATTTCTAAGCATGGGAAAAGAGCTCCCTTTACAAAATTAAGAGCTTCCCATATGCAGCATTTTTATAGAGAATAACTTTCTTACTGTTAAAATGACAAACAGAAAGAAAGTGTCATAAAAAAGGACCTGGCAATCACTTGATTACAGCATCACTTGGTTGACACTTTAATAAAAGTGGCATTTAAATAATACTGGATATTAAAATAAAAGTGACTTTTGAATCCTAGGTTTTTTTTTTAATAAAATTGAGTTACTTTGCAATATCTTTATCTGTTGATATGATTCAAAGGACAATTACAGCTTAGAGCCAGGAAAAATGTAGAATGGATAAAGGAAAGCCATATTGTATGTACAAAGAAGAATTGCTCCCCAGTGTAAACACAGTTTTGCCCAGACTTCTGTTCTACAGCAAAATACAACCATGCCAGCATTAGGAGAGCAATAGTGGACCCAAAGTTGTCAATTAGACCATATGTTTATTACTCACAGTCCTGGTCTTCACAAAGAGGTTTTTTATTTTTATCTTTATGGGAAGGACAGAAGGTTCTCAACACCACGTCATTTAAAATACAATGCTGTTTAATTTTTTCTTAAAAGCAAAACACTGAAAGTGTGAAGTGCTATGATAGTGCTCTATTCTATACCTTAATGTCTTCCCAATGTTTTACTGATAAAAAATTATGAGCCTTGATAAAGTTATCAGCCTTGAAGATCCAATCTAATTTTGGAAAGCTTGTCTCTGTTTTATCACTTTATCATAACTTACACTGTTCAAATCATGACTTCATTGAAAACATCATTGTCTGTAAATAAATCTTACCCTGAAATTTGTTCATCTACTGCCTCTGGTGACTTTGTGGATCTGAGATTGTAATTAGAAATTGCAAATTAGAATTGGCAATTGGGTCCATGACTGAATGTTGATAAATGGTTCTTGCACAGCTATGAAGAAATAAAATGTACTTCAATGTTTTAGCTGTATTGGCTCCATAGAGTTAACACAGGCAAAAAAGTAGTTAAAGCTTACTTTTGCCATTAAAGTGAACAGATCCTCTTCTGAACACATTAAAGTGACAAATCTGATGAGTTAGAAGATGACATTTTTGAGTAGTTACTCTTCAGGATAGAGCTGCAGTTTAAAATGTTAAGCTGATCAGAAACATATTTCACCACAGTAAAAGAAGGGTCCACAATAAGTGCAAAGGGAATGAGGTGGGGAAACCAGTTTCATTGAGATGGTGGCCTTTGGGAGTGTAAAACCTTTCATCTCAACGTTTTTTTTATTGCCCACTGTAAGTTGTCCAGGCAGAACAGCTAACCAAACCATTGACTTGAACAAAGTGAGATGCAGTGCTGTCTAGTGCAGCAGACACGAGCTGGGGCAACCCAGCCTCTGCTAAAGCTGCAAGCCAAGCTGAAGGCCACTGCTTGCCATTTGTCTGGTCTCTCTTACACAAGTGCATGGCACTGGCTATCTCCTAGACACGCTTCTGGGCTCATTTTTTGCTTTGGTTTGCCCAGCTCAGGCTTCATTGCACTAGTTGTACTCAGTTCCTTGAATAATAAAAATCCTTCCCTGTTTTGGTGTGAGATAGCCAGCAGCTCTTACTAAAAATATCCCAGGCATTGACATATTCTCCTCCTTTTATCAGGGCAAGACTACTATGCTGAGAGCCTGTAATACCCAGAAGTATTAAGGAATAATTATTTGCATGTGTTTGATGAATGGGATTTTTCCATGAGTCAGAAGGGTATAACCTTAGTGCCAAAAATTTGCAGTGAATACTTGTTAATTGAATGCGGTAAATACATGCCCATGTCTGTATGTTTGGGGTTGTACTATGTCTCTCTCCCCACCCTTTTTCCTGAGCCTAGGGTATTTTCCAGGAAATGTTGAAGATCTCCGTTTGTACACTACCTCTTGTGGCTTCATATGGGCCTCTGTCCTCCTAGTTTTCAAACTGACTTCACAGAATCACAGAATCATAGATTAATTGGGGTTTCAATATCTCCAGAGAAGGACACTCCAGCAACCTCTCTGGACAGCCTATTCCAGTGCTCTGTCACCCTCAAGACTTCTCTCTCTCAACTGTTTTCCCCACAGGAGATTTGCAAGTTAAATAGAATTAAGAATAAAATTGAGTTTAGCATCTCAAAAGCAACCTTTGCAGAAAATCAGGAGGAGAAAAGCACAGTTTATGTCTGGCAGTCATAAAGGTAGCTAAGGATGTTCAAGACAGAAGTACCAGTAGATACCCATAGAGAAAAATCCAGTTTCCCATCTTCAAGATAATAATCCTATTGCTCAGGACTGTAAATCAACATATGGCAAGCAATGTGTTTTTCTTAGAAACTGCTTATTGCATACCTGGTATATCTACAGGAGAAAAAGGCCGAATGTCATGTGCTTTTGGGTGCTGTGGCTATTCATTATCAGATTAGAAATACATTTCATAGGCCAAACTTCATCTGAAACAAATCACTTCAGCTTCATAGGCTCTCCTGGGGCAAGATCAGTTTACACCAGCCAAGGATATTACAGGCTGTCTGCAATCTTCAGAACTGTTGCCTGACACTGAGTGCCAGATTCTCCCAAATGCCAAATTCATATTTTGAAATAGAAACAATAGCAACAAATTACAGAGACTGTATGAGGACTAGCAGGCCTGATTTCCCATTATGCTGCTTCAGTCTGCACTACCATGGAGGTGAATGAGACCCTCAAAGCATGCTACAGTGCAGCGCAGGAGTGTTTATAAGCACATTTACCAGGCAGGCTTGTTTTTTTAATCACATTGAAAAATATAAGTAGGGAAAAGCAGTAGATATGTGGATCTGAGTGATACATGCTTCTTACTGCATTTCATTAAACTTTATTCTTTTTAAATGTATTCACACTCTCAGGACTCTCAATTCATGTGATTGTGCTATCATGTAGAAAGAAAGCCAACTAAGTACTATTTGAAAAAGGAACATTAAGTAGCACAGTATCTTGAAGGCTAATTATATGGTGAGGGAAGAGTTGGAAGAGAAAATAAATAGGACTAATGAATGATACTGTATCAGATGATACTTTGTCAGAATTTCATCACACACTGTGTGAATGGAAAAATCATATCTTGAAGAGTTCAGAGCAAAAGTACAATATAGTAACATAGGATCCACTTCAGAAAAATTGGAGGAAATACCTAAGACAAAGATCTCAAGCTGAAAGAAAACTGAAAAATAATAGTGGTAAAATAAGGTGGGGCATGACTTACGTTTTTATTATCTGCCCTCCAACAATGTGTTCGCTATTGTACTAAACCAGTGTATTCATTCAGTCACTGATGGTTCCAAAAAGACATACGCTCACATGGCAACATATCTGTGGACACACCAACATGGAAATTGCTCATCTGTCCTGAGCCATTTTGTAGCTATTTACCCCAAGTTTGTTTTTTTCTTTGTTTTCTGTCAACCTATCCTCCCATGGTATGTAGATAGAGACTGACCACCTGTTATGGGTTTAGCTAGGTGTAGGCCTAAATTTAGGCTTTAGATTTCAGAGTAGACCTGAGACTATCAGCTGACTTGAGCTGGGCTGGGGTGCCTGACAGCTGACTACTACTAGTCAATGGTATTCCATACTATATTCCGACATCATCTCAAAATATAAAAGCTGAAGTAGGAGAATTTTCTCAGTTGGCATCACGGCCACAGTCCTGAGAGGATGTGCTGCTCCTGTGGTGCTGTGCTGGACCTTGGCTGCTGTCCACTGCTACTTCACATTTTGTTTTAGTTCAGGGAAGTAAAACATTTTATTGTTATTCTCTCTCTTTTGCCTTGCTGGGTGTCTTTTGAGATACTTTATGGATCTAGAGTGATAGAATGTCTTTTTGACGGGAGGTAGAAAATTGTTGTATTTAACTTGTGTAAGTGTGTGTTTATATATTGTAGTTTTCTTCTCATTTTCTTTTCATATATGTATAGTTTAAGGATAAACCTAGTTTGAGTTTCCATTTTTTTTCCTCCCTTTTCTTGACTGGGGTGAAGGAGGCTTTGACTCTATATTGGGCAGCTGGCATTTTGGCAGCTCAACCTAAGACACCACCTCAGGGGAAATTTCCTCTCATCTTAAAATGCTTATCTAAGTGGGATGACATTCTATTTGGAGGCCAGTAACTAGCAGTGTATCCCAAGGGTCAAAACTGGGCCCAGTTCTGTTTGAAGTCTTATTAAGGACATGGGTGATGAGGGACAGTGTAGCCTCTGCAAATTTGCTGATGACACAAAATCAGGAGGAATGGCTGATACTCCAGGTAGTCATGCTCACTTTCAGAGTAACCTTTGACAAGCTGGAAAAATAGGTCAACAGGAACATGAAGTTCACCAAGGTGACGTGCAAAGTTCTTCTGCTGAGGAGAAACAATCCTAAGTGCCAGTATACGCTGGGGGTCACCTGGCTGGAAAACAGCTTTTCAGCAAGGGGCCTGGGGGTTTTGTTGGGCACCAAATTAAACATGAACAAGCAATGTGCTCTTGCAGTCAAGGTGCAAGTTATCCTGGGCTGCATTAGGCAAAGTAGTGCCAGCAAGTCAAGGGAAGTGATACTTTTCCTCTACTCAGCACTGGTGAGGCCATACCTGGAGTGCTGTGTCCAGAGCTAAGCTCCCCAGTACAAAACCAATGTGGGCATCCTGGAAAAAAACACCAAGATTATTAAGGGATTGGGCTGCAAATCATGTCCTATAGGGTGCAGCTAAGGGCTCTGTGTTTGTATAGTTTGGAGAAAAGGAAGCTGAGGGACAACCTTGGCCTCTACACCTTCCTCAGGAGGGGAAGTGGAGAGGGAGTTTCTGATCTCTTTTTCCTGGTATCCAGTGACAGAACACATTTACCAAGAGGGTGGTCAGACACTGGTACAGGTTTCCTAGAGAGGTGATTGATGCCCCAAGCCTGTTAGTGTTTAGGAGACATTTGGACAATGCCCTTAACTGCATGCTTTAACTTTAACATGCTTTAACATGCCCTGAAATGGTCAAGCAGTTGGAGTAGGTGATGGTCATAGGTCCTTTCCAACTGTTCTGTTCTATTCTATTCTATTCTAGTCTAGTCTAGTCTAGTCTAGTCTAGTCTGAGATATCTGGGACTGTTCAGCCTGGAGAAGAGATCTCTCAGAGAGTATCTTATTACTCTATATAAATAGTGGAGGTGGTGGATTCTCCGAGCCTGGAGGTTTTTAAGGTGAGATTGGATGTGGCACTTTGTGCCATGATCTAGCAATCAAAGTGGGGTTGGATTAAGGGTTGGACTTGATGATCTTGGAGGTCTCTTCCAACCCAACTGATTCTATGATTCTATATAAATAGCTGAAGGCAGTATTCAAAGAGAGCAGTCAGACTTTTTCATTTGTGCCCAGTGACAGGACCAGAGGCAACAGGCACAAAATGAAACACAGGAGGTTCCCTTTGAATGTAAGGAAACACTGCTTCACTATGAGGGTGACTGTACACTGGCACAGGTTGCCCAGGGAGATTGCAGATTCTCCACCTTTGGGGGCATTCAAAAGACATCTAGACACCATCTTGGGTAAACAGCTCTAGGTGTTCCTGATAGAGCACGGGAATTGGACCTCCAGAGCTGCCTTCCAAACTCAACTATTCTGTAGATCTGTGATTTTGAATCTCTCAGTGACTTCTGTGTTGCTTCACTGGGGCACTGGTAGCCAGTGACGAGAAGAGTGAGACATAGACGGTTAGGGCTGTTTGAGATGCTTCAGAGAATCCCTCCTGGTTTCCAGTTGTTTTAGAGAAGGAACAGATATGGGTGTTAGTTTGTATCTTCAAGTCTTAGTGATGTATCTCATGTTTACCCTACAACATCTCAATAGACACTTGTCACCTCCATTTTTTTCTATTAGAGCTCAATCAAGCTGTAAACTGAAGCAAGGTAAAGTGAATGCTACTCTCCCTTGATGCCTTTGAAAAGGTAAGACTAGTAGAATGTTCAGAAGGACAGTTGCCATGAATAGGTACCTACTGCCATGAAACTTGCCCTAGCATGTCCAAGATACCCACTTGACAGAGGTCTTACAGACAAAACATGGCAACCAGGTGACCACCAAATTATACTGCAATACTCAAAGACATAGGTCTGTGTTTAGGTGACTGAATTCCATACAGCTGAGATCTTCCCCATCCATTCTTCGCATAACACATGAGATACTGCTTTGCTGCACAATATGACAGCAATTGATCTGTGGGGCTTTGGCTTATGCATTCAGAGATACCGCACAAAGAATGGTGTTAAGCCCCAGATTCACTGAAATGTAGATATCTACATGTAAGCCATTTATCTAAGCTCCCATTAAGGAATTAAAATCCAGTCACTACATTCAATAGTCTTGACACTATTGGCTAGAAACCTGCATTTGGGCAGCTGAATAACTGAATGCTCCATGGACCCATGAAGGTAGGAAATTATTTGTGCAAACATTGCCTTGAGTTTTGGGAACCACAGGTATGTTCAAAGTGGTGCACGGAAATTATTTCAGTGCAATCTACTTTAGGCTGAGGGTTACACTAGCCAAACCCATTGTCTCTGCCTTTGTTCTTATTTAGTCCATTCATAATCATTTTCACACATGCCACTCACAAAAAAATCGTGGACATGTCTCCTACCAAATGCATCTTCCCACTACAGGTTAGTAGCTTATCAGAAACAAGAAACTTTTAGAATCTGGTAGATTCTTAGCAACCTTTTCAAAACCTTGACTATGCTCATGGGTAGTCACCAAATCTGTTTTGTCTAAACGTTCATTTTCTATCCAAGGGTATTCTCCAAAGACTTTTTGCTCATTATATTCTTGTATTGTCTGATGTACTTTACATATTATAATGTTCCATATGTTGTAGACTCTTTACTTTCAAGGCAAGAAACAGTGATATAAATTTATCATTCTGATCTCTTGTGTGCTGATATTTGGGTAATGGATAGAAGAGTAGAATTTCCTGGACTGGAAGTGCCTCTTTACCCAGGTGGTTTTGTTTGTTTGTTTGTTTGTTGTTTTTTTTTTCCAGGAGCTCCATAATGCAATGTAATACGGCATTTTACTACTAGGAAAAATAAAAAAAAAAAGGAAAAAGGAAAAAACTTTTTGGCTTATTTTCTCATCTATTTAATTCTCCATTTTCCCATTTTATATGGGTTCCTACTGACACAATTATGAGTTATGAAATACTAGTGGATAGATTTCTATCACCCCACAGGGAAAATGTCAATGCCCTAATTAGAAGTTTGTTCATGCATTTCCTTATATTCAGAATTATCCCACATAAACTTTCAGAATATTTTGCTTTGTAAAACCATGTAAATAAATAATATTTCCTAGGTCATTTATTAGTCAAGAGACAGAATGTTTCAGGATAATGAAATACGAGATTATGTGTAGTTTTAAATTTTTCTGCAATGTCTCTAAGTTAATTTGAATGTGCCAGGGCTGCAGACCTGGAATACTTAATGTTACAATATTTTACTCCTTGAGTAGTATCTAAGCACTGGACAAAATGGGCTGATACGTCATATTGATTGTATGTCATAATGACACTTCTCTAAGCATCAAATGTTACATATTGAAGTTTTCTGGGCATGGATGGTGAGATGAATAGACTTCAGGACTTCTAGACTTTAAATTTGGCATTCATATTTGAATCTGTACAAACTGTGTCACACATGCCACCAAGGCTAATTGCCTCATGAATTCTCACTTGAGAATATTTTATATCTAATTTAAACAGCTTTTTTTTTCAATCACAATCAGAAATATCTAGTTAAGAAGGAAATAAATTCACATAATGTAGAAGACTTAAATTTTTTCATATGATGTGTTCCATAAGTACTGGAGTTTAAGCCTTAATTGAGCCACATCTCCTAGTTTGTTTTTTTTCCTTTCATTCATTACTTTCCCTAATTTATTATATCCTAATTTTATTTAAGTGTCTGATCTATAACCTGAGTACAAATTGAAGGTCAAGCCAAATATTTTTTCATTTTCTGTTACATATCAAAAGGGGAAAGAAGTCAAAAAATAACCAGGGAAAGTCATAAGAGGCTTCAATTAATTTAACTTTACCCCAAGTTTACATTCCTTACTGCTTTCGCATAACCTCATAATCAAACCTCTTGGACTCTACTAAATAGTTTTTCATGGTGAGATCTAATTATCCTGACCTGATGTTAAGCACCTATGTTAAGGCAGCTGAATACCAATGCTCAGAGCTTAAGGGTCTTGGTGTGGTTTGCCTCACTTAGAAGTGGTTTCAAATGCCAGTCAGCCAGGTTAGCTAAGGAGTACAGGTAGACCCGACACTGGACTTAGGTGGTGATGCATTCCTCCCTGCCTTGGGCTGCATTATGATCTCAGAAATGCTCATTAGGCCTTGGGTTTGACAAACAGCACCTGGGTTAAGTTTGTCTTGAGCTTATCAGAAACAGTCTTCTCCCAGGAATTTATGCTGTCTAACTAGCCCTTGTTTTTTTATGAACAGTTTGGAAATTTATGTTTCTTGCCTGAATAACAAGTGGAACAACTTTTTTGTTTTCGAACTTTCAAAGAAAGCTACTGATCTGAATTGTGGCCAGGATGGAAAATTACTATGTCTGAAGCCAGCTCTCTTGTGATCCTATAAACAGCAGTCCTAAGTGAGGCCCTTTGAGTTTCTCTGGACAGCAATGGGCCATAAACAGCTATCTCCCTTTGAGTGAAACACCTCTCAGAGCTAGAAAGCTTTTAAGTTTGCTATACTTGTAGGATTGTTGAATGACAATGATGGATCCTGGGCTGATATCCCCACTCCCTGAGGCTCAACTCTTTGCCTGTTGAGGAGAAGATGCAAAGGTATCCAAGATAAGTAATTCAGTGAATTTAAGGGGAATTTTTCACAAGTATACTTTGTACATACTCCTGTAGGTCTGTGAACACGTGAGTGTGAATATCGTATAGCAAAGGTGCTATGAATTTTGCTCTTTTAGATTCTCAAGTATGTTTGATTTATAACTAAGTTAGGCCTATAAGTGAGCTTATATAAGCACTATTGTGCTGTTAGTAAATTCTATAGAATACTTTGTTAAATTGTTTTGCAGCTTCCATATCTAGGATTAAGCCATGTCTTCTTTCATCTACTGCACAAGAGGTGGGATTCAGCTGCCTAATGTAGCTGCTTTAACCATTTTGTCTGCCCTAAAGCAGCCTGAACAGTCTCTAGTTCCCATGGAGGAACATGGATGTCCCATAGAGCCTTTGTCAAGTCTGCAAGTCCAAGGAAGATGTCTCAGTTTCCACAGATGATCACCAGTCTCTCTTGAATCCTATGTGGTACTGGATGTCTTCCAGAGACTCTAAGGCATCTAAAATAGTAGTGGATACTTCAGTGTAAGCAATTAAATCAAATACTTTTCTCCAGCAGGACTGTGAGAAGCCACAATGCGCCCAATATCTCAAAGGATGTCTTATATGTGTCAAGCCAGTGCCATGAGCTGTGCTTAACATGGATGAATGGTCTCAGTTAGTTACAGCTACTAATTAAGGACCCAAATTATGGAAGATAAAACTGAGTGACATCTGAAATATCTATGTTTGTGAAATACTGATGTTTAAACAGCTTTTCTTGTTCTGAATTAAAACTTGAAAGTCTTTATGAAATACACTGTATAAAATAATAGAGAATTTAAAAGATACTTTCGTAAAAATGACCAGAAAGTTCCTTGAAATGCTTTCAGTCTACTGAACTGTACAGAGTTGGGGGGTTTTTGAGTGCTTTTTTGTTTTTCTTCATGTGTAGGTCAGAGTTGACCTGCATTCACTGTCACTGTTCCTCCTGGGACATATAGCTGTAATACTTTTTATTCCCATTATGTTAACTTTTCTAAGCCCTCTGACAGGTATCGTGGTCTATTTTTCATAGTGTCTGTTGAACACAGTGTGCAAAGTTCTGCTCAAAAATGGTGACTTGCTCATACATATTTTGTCTTCATTAAATCTTTAAGTTAACATGTAGAGTCATACTTAGAAAAAAATTGGAATTTTATAAAAATCCTGACAGGCATGGAATAGTGAAACAAATGAAGAAGGAAAAGAACCTGGTTGCAATGTAAAATGATCTTTAGCAGCACATAACTAAATGTAAATTTATCTACTGTAAATAAAAAGGAAAAAAAAATGCTAGTTAAATACTCCACCAAAGAGTCTTCAAATAATAGAGTCATGGATAGTAGTATTCATTTGTACATTGTCTTCATAGACAGAAAAGCACCCTTTGACTACATTCTCACTTTCTTAAATTCATGCAACGAACCATGTCTGCCTTTCACACCAGCAGAATCAGTTGGCAATCCCAGGATTTGGTAATCTTCTGGACCATGAGTTAGCTGCCATGCCATGTGCAGTGTTTGAACTCAGGAGAAACTCTGTTTTCCATGGCCAGTGTCAGTCATGCAGATCCTGCTAGAAGTGGCTGAGTACCAAGGAAAAGGAGGAAGTGTGCTTAAAGCACTGATTCTAAAAACTGCTAAGATCAAGCCTCTGTTTCCTTTCGCAAAAGCAGTTACAAATACCTGTTCTTTTTTTCCCATTTCTCAGAAGACCTCTTCTTGACCTCTTCTTTAGGATGAGGAAGTCATTCCTCTTGCCCAGTTCAGGCCAGTTGGTTTAGGATTTTTCTCAGGCTAACATGCTACTTTGACATCTTAAAGAAGGATAGAGACCATGTGTTCAGAAAACATGGAAAAACTTGTAAACACAGTTCTGTAAAAATCACAATATAGTAGCTGGCATGTCATCTTGAAGACTTCCAAAGTAAATCCACACTGTAACCCACCCTTTTGGCTTTGGTGAGACCAATTGGGTAAAGTCCCACTGCACATAATATATACTTCTTCCAAATCCAGGCAAAGATTTCTGCCCATCTGAATGTCAAGTCATCACTTTCACTAGAGAAAATCATAATGCAACGTCTGCACTACTATGACAAGTTAAGGAAAAAGATTGATAAAGATTTGTAATAACCTAAAAGAAATTTCATACATCACTGAAGACACAGAAAACTGAAAATAAAAGAGATTGGGGTTATATTTCTTTTTAATAATGTCAGTCAGAAATGTTCCAGTCAGTGGTCTGAGTGCCATGGATGAGGACAGATTTACCACTTCACTTCACTGAATAACAATTTCAAAGCTTAGCAAAATCTTGGTAAGAGAAGATGGTGAAGCTTAAACTTCCTGTCAACAGAACACAGTAGACAAATAAGATATTTTGAAAAAATAGCTGCATCATCCTTCAACTGGAATATCTAAATGCGGCGAAAGGTTTTAAAGGAAGGATGAAAGGTGTTTGTAAAGAATCAGCGATATCAAATGTACTCATGTGAAGTTTTGCTGTCACGTAAAAGAGCAGAGGCAAATCTCGATGACACTGACAGCCTTGCAAACTCTGTATAATGGACATAGTAGTAAACTATTTTAAGAGATGTGGATAGACTTTTGACTTGGAAAAAAAGGACAAGAGAGTGTAAACAATACTATAACCTCACTCAATTCCCAAACGGTTGCTTAGAAATGAATCAGAGTAATGCTCAGATTGTAATATGGGCCTAATTTATTTTTATTCAGGGTGAGGTTTTACGGTTAGCTTATGCAAAACTACTGAAGCTTATGTTGCTACTGAAAGAGGATTTTGCTTTACTCTGTTTTCAGACTGAGCAAAGAAAATTTATAAAGAGGGAGATAACTAATATACAAATTGACAAAATAATTTTATATTAGATTTATGAATTTTTGAGGCTTTACAAGCATTTTCATAAAAAAAGGTGAATGCCTAAGTATTTGTGAATTAACAGCACTATGACAGAGCAGAATGAATGCCATTTTATTTCTTTGTGTTCATTCTTCTTAATTTTTCATTGTTCTTACTGCTTATGTTACACGAACATGTTCTGCAGAAATGTGAATTGACTAAGAGTAGTTAGTGGCAATAAGGATGAAGTTTTACATCAGCTTCAGGCTACAAGAACAAATAAAAATAGGCATGGGAACAAAATTCTATAGATAAAATAGTAAATTTTAAAAAGAATATGCTATAGACAATCTTGTAGCCTCAACTAACATATTGTATAGGTGTGTTGAAGTAGAAGGAGTTTATATGGAAATGATACAAGAAGAAATATATACCTGTGGCATTAAAAATATAGTATATAACAACAGATTACTTTATTATTGACAATTAGAGTAATTATTTCCAAACTGTATGCACATGGTCACCTTGCAGAGCTTGCACAGTGTTTGCCGGGGGCTTCAAACTTTCAATGACATTCATAGAACCATTTTTTCTAGAAAGAAGTTACTGTGAGGTACCTGGTTTGGAATTCTCTGCCCTTCTTAAATATAAATATCATGTCAGATAGTGATGGAGTCTTCCACTGTACCAATGAAAACCAGAGCCTCCCTCTTTGAACAACAAAGGAGTTTTTAGAATAACTCCCAATGGCACAAGTTGGAATACATTTTGATTAATATTTTAATTCTCTTTTTCATATGTTTTGAATTCATAGAAATATAAATTTGAGAGTGTCTTAAGCCAGTAGAGCTCTCATTGTGGGACCAGCTTGAGTTTTGTCATGAACCCATTCTAACCTTTATTTCCTCATTTAATTTATTTGCTTTCAGTAATTTTCCTCAGCTTGACAGGATTTAAGGCTACTGTGGTTGCTTTAATACAATTGAGTAACAGGTTTTCAGATGTTCAAGGACATGCTTCTTCTTCAACACCTTCCTGTCATTGGAAGTGTCTGCATAGACATGATATGTGCATATGCAAGAGAGATATAGCTGAGAAATGAAGCTGAGAGATGAAGATGGTTCACTTTAAACCTTCATAGACCTGATTATTCCCAACAGTCATTTAAGTACCTGGGAGACCTGGTGAGATTAAGTGTGAAGGTTCATCTCAAAAGTTATCATGCTAAAAATAACCTTTGTAATGCTGAACAGTTGTAACAACAGAGACAACTGGCACTGGTGATGCCACAGAGCAGCTACAGTAGTCTTTTCGAACGCTAAAGATAGCCCCACTAACCATGGCAGCCAACTGCCTCAGGCCCTGAGCTTGGAGAGACGGCAGCCCAAGAGGTGGCCAAAGGCAGCAGAAGTTCCATGGGTGCTAAAAAAACATAAACTAAAGTATTCTTTTTTAAAGTTCTTTACAATCAGTCCATTAAAAGGGTTGATTTAACATGAAAATAGCAAAAAGAGGTCATGGTACATCTGGAAAAAGAAAGTAGATATCAGGGTTTATTTTTTTTTAAATGAGAAAGAAATACACAGAATTGCATTCAACATTCTGTCAGAGAAATAGTCCTCAGGATAGCCTCAAGCTCTGGCAGAATAGCAAATAACAATGGGTGAGGTGTATGGCTATGAGCTTTAAGGGAGTCATGCCTAGTAATGGTGACCCTCCAGAGAGGCTAATAAGACCAGCTGAGGAGGAAGAAAGGGGAAAAAGGTTAAACCCAGACATCCTTTCCATTGTTGTGAGCGAGCAAAAGAGTAAAATGCTGCTGAAGGCATATCATGAATTATGCAAGTGCCCATAGCTGCCCAGCTCCTCCAGGGCCTCAGTATGATTAGCACCAGTGTAACTAATGATGCCAAATGTATAATGAGTGGGTGAGGGACAAGAAGTAGTCTTAGTCTCTGAGAGATCTGAAGTATTATAGAGCTTTTCTACAGAAACAAAATGGATAATCAGAGAAGGACCTCCATACTCTCCAGAAGATACAAACTTGCTCCCTCAAACTCCAGTCCAGGAGCTCCAGGGCTGTGTTTCCTGCTGGATCCCAGCACTGATGTGAGCTGAGCAATACTGGGCAAGTCGCAGAGGACCAGAGGTGGGAATGATGTCAGAGCAGTGGAGGAGTGTCCAATGAATAATGACATAAAGGCACAGTGTTTCTGAAAGGCAGTCACGGGGTGCTGAGGAGGGCTCAGCCTGATGATGACACTGTTTGTATTTCTCAGAAACCCAGTAAGGCAATCCTTGGACAGTTCTGCTCTCTGTGAATGTTTGAGGAGCTGCATCAATCTAGATGCTCCAGCAGAAAACTCCAGTTCTTCTTCCTTCCTCCTCCAGCCCAGGCTCATAAATCCTCACCTGTAGAGGGAGGAAAGGCCTCAACATCTGCATGCTGCTGCCTCTGGAGCAGCCTTCACACTGTCTGGGTCTCCTTATCCTAATTCCCCAAAACATGATTGATTTTCCTTTGTTCCTGTGCTCCCCAAATCACTCTAGAAGGACAAAAAGGCATCAGTGCTAAATTCCACAAAGGCTTGAGAGGTTTAACTGGTAATACAAAAAGTGATGCTTTTGACAGACAGAAGTCTGCTTTGAAATAAATAAAACCAGAATTTCACTAAGGTAAACAAGAATACACTATCAGGCACTCACCTTATCTGCAACTGGTGATATAGTTCAAGAATGATACCTTTTGTATTTGGGGTTTTTTCCCATATAAATGCTAAAAATGCATTATGAGGAATGTGTTCACTTTGCAAAATTTGCTTTAGATAAAGAACTTGCATTTCCACAGCTCTAAGGGCATGACAGATCACTAACCAGCATATGTAAGTGGGGCAATCTGGGGCGAAATTGTCGCAGTAGCAGCTCTTCTATTGTCCAATTTTTCCCTTGCTCACAGCTTCCTGTTCTAAAGTACTTCTCTGTTTCATTGTCTGTCTTAGCAGCCCCTCAAGCTTCCAAGATCTAAAATAATCTGCCAGATGACAACTAGCCATTTCATAGACATAAGGAAAAAAAGAATTTTTGCCATCCCTTTAAACCAATTGCCTTTGTAGCTCTGATTTCTGTGGTGATCGAAGTGGACCTGGTGCCTCAAAGCAAAGTAAACAGATATGTTTGGGAAGTCTTTTAAACTGCTTGGCACCAAATCACCTTGTGCCACACAGAGAATATTTTTTTCAGACTTACAAATTTCTGATGTGTGTGAAGCACTGCCTTTCACGTGTCTCTTTGAGATACAGTTGGTGGTGTGGTGGTAAGTGTGACCTCAGACATCTGGACTAGCTGTCAGCCAGAACCTTTAGAGTTTGTAGCACCATACTGAGGCACTTTCACATCAGATGGAGACAAAAATATTCCCAGATATTGGCTCTCTCCCAAAACCAGTACTTCCCTTGGATCACACCTCATGCAAAGCTCTGTATGAGCTGAAGAGAAGGATGGGTTATTGGCACATTTTGCACAGGCTGTCTGTTGGCTTTATTGTAACCGATGACAGCTCCAGCCTGGAGGAGGCATGACTGCATGTTGCTTTGTGCATATATATACTATTTTACCTGCTGTTTCAATTTGATTTTGTATTTTATCATTGAAAAAGGTAAGACAAATAAAAACCATCTGACTTCTATATCAAAAATTATACACCAGTTGCAGGTAGTCCTGGAGAAAAAATAAAAATGTTCACATCAAGCACAAAAGAAATGGGGTTTTCATATATATAGTAGCAAATTAGATTACTGTTTGAAGGTAAAATCTATTTAATCCCTCTTCCATCCACAGTTGCTGCAAGAATAAGCCACAAATTGGTGCTAACGCTGAACAATATCACTGAGACTACTCTACAAATTGTCCTCATAAAGAATTTGCACTTAGATCCTGTAGGCTTTTGAAAGAGTTGTGGCAGAATTGAGACAGGGCTATCATCTGTCAAGCAATGCTCTGGGATAAAATTCTTAGATACCTGCTGACTTTAATCAAGCAGAGAGCAGTATCCCAAATTAGGCAGCTTGCTAGTAAGCCCTCTAACGGTGCTGCTGAGCATCCGTGGAAGATCCCAATGAGAAGGAATATGAAAGTTAAGTAAGGTGCCAACCCATGAAACTCTCAGTGTCTGGCTCATCCCTGTGCTGTAGCAGGGGCAGAGTGGTCTTTTCCTGAGTGGAGCTCAGCTGTGGCAGGCTGAGTGCAGTACCCACCTTGCTGCATTGAAAAGCTGATGGAAACCTGAGACAGTGCCATTGCTGAGTCATTAATCAGAAGTCCCTCTTGATCTTAAACAATGTTGTGAGTTTCATATGTTTTATGCAAGCTGATGAGATTTGTAAGTTTATTCAGTCTTTAAACTGAAAGTCAGTGTCCTGATCAGCTAAGAGTAGCCCAGTAACTCAACAAATACAAATTGTCATTGCTGGTAACATGCCAGAAGCTTGATTAGCCTTCATGAGGCCTCTGGGCTTGTCAGGTTTTGACTGACTTTGTCCTGGTCTGCCTTCAGCTTTGCTATGGCTTAATTTAGCTGCTATAAGCAGTTTCCTAGAGACCAAGTGGCACTTGTCTACTCTGTTTTACTTTTGCTTAGCTTTGTATAATCATCCTGTATAATCATAATTTTTATATGGATATGTAGAACTAAATGTTTTGACCCTAGCAAAATGATGTGGTGTAAAGGATTGGTCCTGTAGCAGAAGCCTTTGCTGGGAGGGACAGAGAGTGCTGTGTGGAAGAATACAGGCATGGAAGTAACCTGCTGTAAACAGATCATCAGTGGTTAACCACTGAAAGTGAAAGAAATTCAGTTCTCACTCAGTAAAATGGTTTTAGGGCCAACAAAGAGAACAAGGAAGAAGTATGCAGCATATATAAAATCTAATGCATAGGAAATCTAACATTTCCAGGGGAAAAAGATACATAACAATGGCTCCATATGATGACAAGAAGAAAGAAACTCCCACCATCAACATTATATTCAGCTTGGCAGAGGGCCTGGGATGCCAATGACCTGTGACACTGAAGTGCAGAACACTTGCATGCAGGGAGAGAGTGGAAGGGGGAGCACAGCAGTGGAAAAGGGGGCAGTCATTGGGGGGAGGGGGGGTTAAACCAATTTAAACTGTGTAATTATTGAAATTCACTTTTTAAAGGTATATCGTTCTCTAATTTTTTCATGTAATAATTAGATCAAGATTAATAATAATTCACTGATTAGATAGTCAAGCTTTCAATTACACTAAAAATAAATCACTAGATTTGTTGAAAATTGTGTATCTTTCTGCCTATAGCAAGATTTTGAATGTATCAATGACTATATTCAGTGCAGGATTGGAGCTGTTATGTAGTTCTTAGTAAGTAAGAAATTAGATCACAAGCCAAAGAAGAATTGTGGGTGGGATTTGCACCCACAAAGCTGGAAAAGTTCTTTAAAAAAAAATGAAAAGGATGAGATTACAAATGGGACTTCAAGGAACATAAATTTTTGAAGTATAATGGTTTGGTGCAGCTTAACAATGAAAAAAGAGCCTTTGTCCAACAAGAAGACTTTTGGGATATAGCTCTGAAAAACTATCTTGTGTCCTGTAAGGCTGAAAGTGGCATTGCTCAGTACAGAATGACTTAGTAATGAAGGGCAATGAAAATGAAATTAAGAAAAAGAGAAACATGATGCATGAATGCAATAAAATTACCTTGATTGTACTATTCACATCCTGCTTAGAGACTATACAGTGATTCATGCAGTCAAATACATCAGAATCTACAGAAGCATCTTCTACTCCCAACACAGCCAAGAGCCCCTAATCAACAGCGTCATTAGCTCTAGGATTGCTCTAAGAGATGATGCTAGAAAAGGATCTTTCCAATCTCAGGTGAATGCTGTGATTCCAGACTATTAGCTATTCTTGAATAACTCTTCTACTTTTTCATTATTCTTTTTGTTTGCTTGTTTGTTTGTTTATTACTTTCATTGGCTCAGTTTCATTCAGCACGAGAAAAAAGTTCAGATTTCAGGATGTCATGATGTTTTGTGTTCATCCTTGATGAAATCCAGTGCCAACTTCAATTTTCTGCTACAGCTCGACTAACTCAGTGAGGAACAGAAGTAGAAATGTGACATTATGTTGGGAGGAGTAGGATATGATGGAAGAGTTTTAATTTCTTAGTCCAAGGCATACAAATCAGAAGTACTTTGGCTCTGAGGCCATTATGAGCAGCTCTTCTCCACAACACAGTTTGCTCTGGAGTAGGGAACCGTCCCTCCAGAACCAGAAGCACAAGTTTCTGCCACTTGGGCTGATGACAGCCTGATCAGTTGGCACATATGAAAAAGTTACTGTTCAGGTGGTGAGTTGCTCTAGCAGCCAGCTACAGAGATATGATACCAAAGACTCCATGCTATTGACATATACACTATAAACATAACTAGCATAATTTGGTTGTTGTCAGAAGAGAAAATGTCAATGAGGATGTCAAATCTTTTTGTCATATATTTTTGTATGGGCATCACAATGGTTTCTTTGCTGGCAGTATCACTTAGCAAGAAGAATACATGGGAGAATGACAACAACAGTCATCTCTGGCAAGAAAAAGGGGTTTTAAAACTGTTCTTCAGGCAATGTACATTCAGAGGGACTATTCTGAAATACAAGCAATTTGTTTGCAGGCACTGCAATGATGACTCTTATGGGGAAGAATAGCTTTGCTGTATGCCCTTCTTTGAGAGTGTCAGAAGGATCTATGAGGTCATGGATAACTACCATTCACCCCACTGGGTGTCCACTACTAGCAATTCCATGTGCAGTGTGCACAGTCTGTAACATAACACACAGCATAAAAAATCCGACTGGCTTTTTATAAGTCTCTTACTTTGTGTGACAGCAGATGTCCAAGGTTTTAAATAAGTGCACTGTGAAAACAGAAAATGAAAACAGCTTGGATGACTTCATAAGAGGTTACAGAATGAAGTGTCTTTCTTTTCTTTCATGCCAATGTAAGTAAGTATAATAAGTGTATTTCAAGAAAGGCTAAATATTAGCATATTGTTGTCCAGAAGGGACATTAATTGCCAGTAACAAATACTTTCATGCCTAGAACCAAAGCATGTAGAGATAATTATGATTGATTGGACAGCTACTGCTGTAATGATTCTAAAAAAATTACAAGTTGTCTTGGAGACAAATGCCAGAAAATGTACTAAAAAGGGGTGAAAATAAGAGGAAAGTTTTGAAGTTCTGAAAATCCGTGTGCTGGTACTAAAACCTGCTGAGACTCCACAGGGTGGATTCCCCATGCATAGATGCCATTACCTCTGTTCCCAGTGTAGTGGGATTCCAGGTTTAGCACCCATAGGCAGACTAGCATGGCTGAGCACACTAGCCCAGCACAGTTTGTACAGGATAACACCTGCCTGGATGTTCAGAAAACATCTTTGCATGGTCTCATGTCCAGTCTACAAAACCTTAGCTTGCATTTTCAACAGAGTATGTTAGCTTGGGCACAGCACAGAATTTCAGGATCAGCTCTGTGTATGGGCAAAGTGAACTCAAATCTCTCCACATATACTCACTTAGACTTACCCTCATAGTTCTCAAACACATTTTTGCTGTGGTTGCCAAATTCCCAGTGGCAACAGTTTTGACAGTCACAGTCAAAATATAACTGTGCAATAATAAGTTTTCATGTGGCAGTTGCTCATAAAGTCCTTGGTGACTACACATAGATACCAAGAGAGGTTCTGAAGTGCTGCCTAAAGAGTGACATGACTGAGATAAAAAAATTCTGGGTGTTAACCAATAAAATCATGTCACACAGTTCTGCAAGTCCACTACAGAGACAAGAATTGTGTTTTCCTGTGTTCAGTTCCTTTTCTAGATCCAAGATCCTCCAAGAAGAGACCACATAAACAAATTTAATGATGCATGTCAAGAATAGACATGTTGAAACCCTCCCACCATGAAACTCTCCACAGAAATAAAGGTAAAATCAATGGAAAATAAGAAAAGCTATTTAAATGGAATTATTCTAATTTTTTAAAAAAAATTTAATGGATTAAAAAAATTGTTGCTACAATAGAAATAAGATGTTGTTACACATGCACAGCAGTGGTCTGCAGTGAATGTTTTACATGTCATAATTCTCATTTTACCTTTGACCTGAGAGTCTGCCCTTATCAATACAACAAGCCATGATCTGTGTAATTAGCTGAAATATTGTGTTAACCTGATCTTTCCTTTCCTTCTGCTTTCTCAGTTGCTGCATATTCCTTCATCTTCATCAGGCAGCAGTACTTGTTTGTTTCATCTACCTTTTGAAGAATAAGATGTCTTAGGTTGATTTTTGACTATTTTAATCTCATCAGTTAGCTCTCATTCAAGAGCTTTTTGAAAGAAGAAACAATCACTGTTCCTTTTTTTTTATTCATGATAAGTCCAGTTCTACAAAAGATTTCCCAATAAACTTATCAGACTATTGCTGCCTTCCCCTCTGTTCGTGTCATCCTAAGATGGTACAGGTCTGCACTGCCTATAGAGGGGCAGCCACTTTTGTGCAAGGGAACCATCTATTTCAGTGCTGGACAGGAACAAATTATTTCACATTTTTACATTGAAATGAGTAGAGGAATTGGACAAACCCTGATGCCTATCACTTCTTTCTTAAATCATCTGTTTTCTTGGGGAATGTAAGTCAATGTAATGAGGCATCCTTGTACAGTTCTACAAAGGGGTCAAGTTGATACAGATACTCTGATAAATAATGATGGGACTGGGCAAATTGTTCACACCTGAAAATTTCTCTTTTTCTTCATGTTTTTGTTTTGGACCACTGCAATCAGCTGTCTAAAAACCAATGCTCAGGTACAAGTAGTCAAGTACTTCAGTGCAAGAACCAATTCCAAAAGCCAGTGCTGATGAGTTTGTAAGAGATCGGGCTCACTCCATTCTGCACAGTCCTAGGGATCCCAGAAGGCTCTTCATTCTCACAAATATACATGTGTTTCCATCTCAGTTCAGGCAAAAAAAGCCTTAGTTTCTTATTTATGGGCTGCAACATGGCACTTACATTATTTTTGAACCAAGAACTGAGGAAAAAATACAAGCAGTAATAATTATATCTCAGATCCCCGACCAGTTTCTGTGACACTCCTGACAATGCTGCCTTCCAGTTACTGTGATACAACCTTTATCTGAGGATCTACTGGTATGCAACATGAATGTGACTATCCTGCTCAAGGTCTGGCTGTCCTCAAATGGCATTGAGGTCCTCTCTACTCTCTCCACCACTTGGCCATAGATCAATGAACCAATCACTGGAACAAATTCATGTCACAGAATGGATGTGACCCTTGTGAGGTTTGCAGACAGGCACTCAGGGCCATCTTTTGGTGTCCGTCTCTATTGCTGTTGAATTCATAAAGGAGGTTGAGAGCAACTCTTTACCTAAAGCAAGCAGCTTTTACTCCTGTTTGGAGCTCCAAATGTGCCTTACTGCTGACATGAATGATGTGGTCACATTGCCTCTAAACCCAGCACTCTCACAATTAATCTTTCCTGTATTACAGCTGACTCATTCAGAAAAACTCTGTTTTGTTTTGGGGGATGGTAAGATTGTTGCTTTTAACATGATTTACTAATGTGGAAGGAGGAAAATATGTCAGAAAAAACTATAGAAAGGCAGGAAAACTGGTAGAGAAAAACGTGTAGCAAACACTCAAGGATTTAGGACAGTAGGCAGCAGCATTACTGGAGGCTGAGATTGTCTTCTTTTTCATAAAAATTCTGAGCCTATTCAGTGGCATTTTTTGACTTTTTCTCATCTAGACATTGTCTGGTTATTTTTAATTGTGTAATTCTCCAGCAGCTTGCAAATGTAAAACTTTCATTTTCTATTAAGAAGTTCTTTTCAACTGAATTTCTATGATAGAAAATGAAATTTCTATGTAAGCCAGCCACTAGAGAGTCTGAAGGAAGCAATATCTGGGTTAACAGACTGTTTCAAGCACACTCTCTCAGGACCTTTCTCTTTCCCTTCAGCATTTTCAGCCTGTCTGCCTCTTGCCTGCTTGTTTCCTCAGTGTTCCGGCCAATTGTGATCTACTTGAAAAGGTAGACTGGATGTATCAAAGAATGGCTTTTCATACCAAGTAGAGATTTAAAATAATCTGACAATACCAGAAATATGTTGGAGAACAGCATCCAGGGCAGGACTGGAGGAATGGTGGGTGAATGAAGGCACATTGCACAGGACAAATAATGAGCACACTAGCAAACAAATAACTTTTATCTCATTAGTTGCCCTTGAGGTAGCTACATTGCTTTGATCTTAATTTTCAACAACAATAGCAAAAATAAAGAGAAATCTTTACTCTTTTAAGTGGAGTAGCCCCATACTGGCTCACATTTATGAGCCTCAAAGATACATGACCAGCATGTACATGAGTTGGAATGCCTCTATCCAGTCTGTGTGTGAAATAAGCACTAAGGACAATTTGCACAATTGAAAAAAAAGGATTTTTAGAAGTGAAACTTTATATGCATGTTACATAAGAAAAATGTCATAGATTACTCTCCATGCTGAAACCTCCAGACTTGCATTTGCAAAGCTGCAAGCTTCCTTTATAAAACACCCAGGACCTGAGTCAGTGCTGTGCACTGCCTTTGATATCAGTAGCCTCTAATATTCCTCCCAGTAGGAATGCTAGAGTTCACTGCCAGTAGCTTGGAGGTAGGCTAATGGTATCCAAACTAAAGAAGTGCAGAAAGAACAACAATTTTTTTCCTGAAAAATATTAGCAGGTCCAGTGAAGAAGAAATCCATATTAAAACACCCTCAGGACTTTGAAATAACATGTGTGACAACATTGCATTGCATTCTGATGTACTGTGATCTAACTCTTATCTAAAGAATGGGAATTCTGGACTCCAGAGAGACAGAGTGTGGTGCTTTGTAATGCCATAATGATAGGCTGAAACCCTACAGGACTGTGTAAAGATCATCAGTTTCACTCAGAACTTTAGGCTAAATTATAAACTGCAGCACAAATAACACAAAATCCCTTCAGCTCAATTATCTGTCTTAGTCTGGGAGATCAATGCCTCCAAGTCATAGTCCATATATAACTGTCTTATGATGGATATAACAATGGAGGGCTCCCATCAAGATAATTTTGGAAAGCACTTGAGAAGCCATGTGTCAGGGGTTTCATATTGAATCTGTTTAATCAATAAATATTAGGTATTAGATTTACTAAAAATATTTTTACTCTTAAGGCACTGAAAATGTGAAAGTTGCAATAAAAAAATCATACCTGCATTTTTTTTTCAGGAGCAGAAAGAAGTAAGCATTATGGTTTGATGATTAAAAATTGGAGAATGTGATAATTAAGTAGAAATGATTTTTTGAGTTATGCTTTCTTTTCCAAATTAATAGGCTGATCACATCAATCTAGTCTTCAGCCCCACATTAATCTGATCAAACTAATTTTTTCATCTCAATATTACACTGGCAATTCAAATATAACTGAGATATCAAGACAGTTTAGTTGATAACCAATAACAGCAAAATGAGAATAGAAGGCAAAATCTCTTTTTAACCTAGTGAGGTATTGTGATACAAATGCCTTATTGAGATCCTGGAAATTGGGAATTCTCTTTCAGAGGCTACATGTGACTTTGAGTAAATCACTTAGTGGTTTAATCAACCCTGAAAAGTAATACCAGTCCAGTTTTACTTAGCGTATCGGTTTCTTACATGTATTCCCAAATACACCTGCTTGTGCTAGAGAAAGAAAACATGTTTCTGATGTTAACTCCTCTCAGACAACACAGTTAAATGTTAAATGAATGTAATCTGGAGTCCATTCTTGCTTGCGAAGTTCTAGTGCAGGTCACACACTGCATATCTAGGGACCCATCAGTGCTGCCAAAACAAAAGAAGAGTCCCTGACACTGTAGGTGGAAACACTAAATCAGGCAGAATAATTCAGGTCCAAGTACTATCCTAAAGGATTTGTGCTCCTCTTTCTGCAGCACAAAATGGAAAGAATAATATTCTGGACTTAATTTGCAAGGGTGGCATTTGGGGAAAACAAAGCTGATACTCTTATCTATCATATTTGTCTTGAGAATCAGTGAGAAAATACAGAACTATTGTTATGGGATTAGAGTTCAGAGTAAGCCTGTGTTTCAGTTGTGGGTGAGGTGAGCTGTGTGGTGTTGCTGAGCTCTAGCTCCTGTTGGAAAGGTGTACTGAGCATTGCACAAAAGCCAGGGTGCAGGAACAGGACTGTGTTTGAGAGCAGAGTGAGTTTATTTGGCAGTGAAAACATCCTGTCTGGAAGATTAACACACTACACAATTCCCACACATGATGCAAGGTGGGGAGGTCTTGCTGGGGTATGAGTGCTGGAGACCTTGGAGGTACAGTGGACCCTCTTTCCATTACAAATAGGGACATACTTTGTCCTGGAAGAATGAGGCAAAGGACAGCTGATATAATAACCTTAATACACTTTACTGTGATCAAGTCTAGCCTGGCCAATGCTCCTTTCATAAAGATAGTTCTTATATTCTTGGGAGTCACCAGGTAATGTAAAGAGATCAGATCCCCCAGGTAAAGGCAAAAACATGGCTGAGATTGTGAACTTCAGAGCTGCATCCACAAAGACAGCCTTCCACAGTCAGGTGTCCTATTATCTGAAAGCCACTGGCTATGAGCCAAAACAGGCATAAGTAAATTAAAGCTCACACATTAAGCCATTCCAATGTAGATAATGTCATTACACCATGACAAAAAAAGTTTTGGAGATTAGTCTCAAGCCCTTGGGATAAAGACACAAGAAGTTCCAAATATATTCATTCACTTCACACATATTCATGCTGAAGAGTATGTCAGAAACATGCAGTTTATCTCAACCCACAGAAATCTATCCATAAGGCATGTTGAGAAACACATCCCAACATAGTGACTAATCCTGCACCAACAGCACTGTTTTCTTAGTCACTTGGCGGCTTGGAAGATACTCACATTTAGAACTGAGCTGCCAATTGGAAGCCAATATTTTAATGGCTTAAATCAACCTTTTTCTAATTATTTATTTGCAAACTCATGAACATTTCCTTGCATAGTAATTATTCAAAATGAGTCACATTTTTTTTCAGTCATCCCACATGTGTAGGATTATGGATATATTGGGAGGTGTAAAACAAAATATTCAATGTCTAAGTGACAATTGATTATACAAGTAACATGGTTATGTCTCATTTCCCTCTTGGTCTGAATGTAACATTTGACATTTGGACTTGAAGCTGGTACAGGGATGAACACCTGAGGGAAGCATGGTGATTTAGGGATAGGCTGTAGCTAAGAAAAATAAGAGCTACTTTAAACACTTATAAATGCATCCTTTTCAAACTACATAAGACATCACTTAGTCAGGATCCTAAAAAATTCACAACCTCCTACACTCTTTATTGGTATAAGTGCAGAGTTTGAACTTAATTTTGGCTCACACTACTCATACAAATGAATCATCTTTGGAAATGCTTGTTGCACTGGCAAAAAACCATCAAAGCTTGATACTTCTTCTTTAACTCTGGAAGGTTTGACAGGTCTAATATTGGTCCCTACAATGGCATTTCTAAATTTCCCACTGCTGCTCTTGAGACCATCAGTATGTCCTAGGCAACTGCAAGGGAGCACTTAATCTAGGGTATGACAAAGAATAAGCATCTGCTATGCTTTTTTTTAGTGTTGTCATTTAAGTGGTTTATTAGCAACAGCCTTATGTAGGGACATATCTGGAAGCCAAAGGATGGGACTGTTGAAGCAATGACAGAAAGACAAACAGAAGCAAGGAGCAAAGGAGCTGGCCAAGCCAGCTTCATTACCTCCTCCAGACAATCTCTCTCTCTTGCACAGTGATGCCAAGGGTTAAATCAGGGTTCATATAATTTGACAGTACTTATATAGTGTACTCTCTTCCTCCATTCTCTTTTACAGATAGTTTGTTCTAATACACTCAATATATAATGAAAGTTTATCTGTCTTTTTTTTTTCTTTCCTGCAGGATATTGTGACCTTTGAACTGAAATATCCACAGGCTGCTATCATAACAGAGTTTCTGACATATCAGTATAAACCAGCTTGGCAGGCATCCCTGCAAATACTATTAAAAGTTTTATTGCTGAAAAAGTGCAGCTATTCCCTAACTTGCACTCTCTTAAGGGATCAGGACTTATGTATACCATGAGGAAAGAAACTGCCATGAGCATGTGAAGGCTGTTGAGGCTGCACTTTTTAGACTACATCTTTTTGGTCTTTCCTGAGGAACAAGACAAGGGGTAAAGACATGAAATTGCTCCAGGTAAAACAAATTGATAGAGAAATGGTGAGACACCAAACTAATAGAAGAACTGGTCACTTTTGATGTTAAAGAGAATAGCATGGGACCTATGCAAGTCTTCATTGGAAGAGACACAAACTCCTAAAATGACATATTGGGAAGAGACAATGTTGCCTGGAAAGATCACAGAGGGGACTGCGAGATCCACATATGAAATCAAAGGAGGGGTAAGGGATGGTTTCCGTTAGAGTATGTTGGTGCTGTGAGGAAAAGCTGATGGTAGCTTAATCGGCCATACATGAGTTAGATGGAAATTAATGCGTCCTGAGACCAGCGGGACTAGATCAGCAATTGCAACAAGACAGAATCCAGGGCAAGATTTATAAACTATGCTGAGTGCCATGTTACTGCAGTGAAGTATTCTCCATATGTACACCAGCTAGGTACTTAGTCTACAGGGTTTGGAATCCTGTAGATATTTAATATTTAACTTGAGTATTACAAATATATTTTTTATTTATGAGGAGACAAGGGCTTGATAGCAATCATACCAAAGATACAGACTGAACCTTGCCTCCTGATTTCCATGTTTATGCCTTAGCTGTGGTAGCAAATATCTTAGTACTTTTAAATGGACACAACAGTAAGAAGTAGGAGAAGGTATGTTGCTAAGCTGTAGGATCAAATGGGTTGCAAAGCATTTTGAGTCATGGCAACAGGGAACAGATTAGGAAGACTGAATATATTGATCTGCTATTCACTATGACTTGGGAAGACATTGCTCAAACATGTGTCTATATGTTCTTTAAAGCCTTTGAGTGTCTCAATTACACATCGACAAGACTTGGGTCGCACTGGCTCTGTAGGTATTCACCGAAATCCTGAAGTTCAATCACTCCCATAGTGACTGTTTCAAACTCTTTTACGAGTGCTGGCTTCTGGTTTCTGACTGATCCAAGGGGCTTGGTCTCAGGGGGCTATTATCCTTTCAAAGCTGCCATCAGCAGCTACTGACAGTGATCCCAAACAACATTCTAAAGGTACAGGTTAGTACTTATTTTTTCCTACTAGTTTAACTAAATGGGAAACACAATTAAACAAACATTGAGGTTTACCCACACCTGAGCTTTTCCAGTTTTTATTACATTTTGTTTGGTTAGGCACTCTATGATGTTTAAATGGTATCCTAGAATTACTGTCTCACTGTCCCCCTTTATTGCCTTCCCCTGGTTTGTTTGTCCCCCCACATCGTCTTCCCCCAGGTTTCTTTGCTCTTCACTTCTCCTCTTTAGAAAGATTTTAAAACAGATAAGTGTCCTCTGGCCTCAAGCCATAGAAGTGGGACAATAAGCTTGTTAACCTTAGCCTGAACCAGGCAGGTAGGCACTTTCAGATTAATAGCCTACTTGTTGTTCTCTGAAGGACTCTTGGTATTTGCCCTGGAGATATCTTATCCCTATCACTGAGCAAGCAGGAAATGAAACATAGATTCATAAAGTTTAAGCCCAGAAGGGGCCATTAGAAGTACTATTCTCATCTTATATATATCAGAGGCCCTTTAATTTCACCCATTTATCCTTGTAGTAAGTTCAATAACTTCTATTTGAGTAAAGGAAATGCTCCTCCTCACAGATGCTCCAGATTTAAACTCATACACTCAAAAAAAAAAAAAAGGTATGAAGCACATAAACTGAGACAGGTAAAACTGCCACTGAAACCAATACAGATGTCTTCCCCATTCTCTGTAACAGTGTCTGGCTCTGTTTTGGTACAGACCAGACATGTTTTACTATGTCTGTATGAGTCACTTTAAAATTCACCCATTCCCAGCATAAGAATAAAAAGTAACATATATGTAGCCCACTGATTATACACCATAACAACCTTTTTAGATAGGTTTAAAATTACAGTATATAAATAAAAAAGTAGCATAATGCCCTATGGAGAACTGTGAATGTCATTGATTTGTAAGTCTAGATTGACAAATGAAGGAGGGCTGCCCTGACAACTTGGGTTGTTTGCTCTCTTCCCAGCTCAATTTTTGCTCAACTCAACTCTCTCTGTCCAAGACATATTTACTGTGGGGGTGTCTTACACTAAGCATTGCTGAAGCAAGACAGTCCCACGCAATCATAGTGTGAGAGCTCAATCAGCTCGCAGTCCGAGTAGACGCTGTCAATAAGTCTAGGTAGCATTTAAAGAAGAGCTGAAGCCAGCAAGGAAGTCATTACAGTACGTGCAAAAGAGTAATGTATTCTATGATACTTTGCAGAAGGACAGAGAACATTCCACATCATCATTAACCAAATTCACCAAACTCACTAGGAAAACAGATCTTATTGTCAGATACAAAAAAATTAAATACAGTCACATCTTTGGACACCTGTGAACATGTGCTGACACAAGGAAGAGTTTATTAATCTCTATGTATTACAGTTGTACACTCTTCTGAATGTATGATTTTACCAGCACTCCATGGTGTTTGTAATCAGTCACTGAAAACCAGGAAGTTTTGAATGATAATATACTCCCTGGTGGTGTACCATCTCAAGGAAGGAATGTAAATGTGGTTATAACACTCTTTTTTCTAAAGACATCACAACACTTAAAATTGGCTTTAGTTCAAGAGATTGAGAAAGATTGTATTTACATACCACTCTTCGCTTGTTAGATTTTATATAAAGATTGGCCTCTAAAACATGAACATGGTTATATCCAGGTCAGATAATTTCAGGACCATGTTACTTAGATTTGGTTTTGGTGGTTATAATCTGCAGTATGCTCAAACACACAGCATTTCAGTCTGGGATATACTTGACCATATAAATCCAAAAGACCAGAGCAGAGGTGATTTTGAGCAGTTTCCATCAGCTTCTACACTTGCAAAATTGCCCATATAAATAATTCCCTGAAATTTGTCTTCTTGCCTTCAGTATAATCTGTATCTCTGGCTCTGGAAATCTGGACAAATGTGCTATTATTCCTGGAAAATCTCTTATTACTATCCAAAAGAAACTATGCCATGAG
Source organism: Sakesphorus luctuosus (assembly GCA_013396695.1). NCBI lineage: Eukaryota > Metazoa > Chordata > Aves > Passeriformes > Thamnophilidae > Sakesphorus > Sakesphorus luctuosus. The sequence continues at coordinate 162,894 of VWZD01012913.1, read as the reverse complement.
GGAAAGCACTTAAGACAATGTGTACCTGTGTCCATCCAGGAAGAACACTTTGCTGACAGAGGTCACAATTTCATGACAATGCTGGTCTAACCAAAGTTTTACTGCATATGTACCAATGCAACTATTGGAAGAGTGTTCTGCAGTCTTTGAATGAATTTATCAGAAAAAAGTAGGGAAGAGCATGCCTCAAAATGTAAGGGAAATGAGGAGACTATAACATTCAGTTTATTTTCTGTGGGATTCCTTGAATTTAAAAAAAGTTAAATTTACTAAGTTTTCATGTAAAAATTGGCCATATCTAAAATCAAAAAAAAAAGAAAATTAAAATGTCAACATTTTGCTGGACTGCATATGGGTTGATTCCAGATCTATAGATTAGCACAAGTAAAGAATTTGAAGGATGTTGCACAAGGTTGACCCTGATAAACAGAGATTTCTATGAAGTCTTCAATTTCAAGCACCTCATGCAGGATTAAATCAGATGCTAGTTTACAGTTCCTATTTTATAATTTTTTTAGAGCAGTTCCTGCTGATACGAAAGTGGGCTAATCTAGCACACCAACCAGTCTATCAGTATTAATAACAATCAACAGACTAATTAATGCATGCCTGCTGTGTATATTTCAACAATATAAATGTCTTGCTATGCAAAGGTGCAAAATAGTAAGGTAATTTTTATGTGGGCTCTCTGTCCTGGTTGTCATAGATGAAATATCTTTTGGTCTTAGTGTGGTTCAGGAAGCAGAATGGTATTTTCAACATTTTATACAAAATGTAGTCTATAATTTTCAAATAGGTAACTGACTTTCAAATTTATCTTTTTACATCTACTGTTTTCCTTAATTCTGGTACATATTGATAATATGTACTTTTTGCAAGCAAGAGGCCTCATTATTTTCATTTTTGCTAGTTTTATGCTGAAATAGCTCCAATAACACTGTTTTATACCAGCATGGCTGAGAACAGAATGAGGTCCAGTGACAAAAATTAAAAACATAGGGAACAAACTTTCAGTTCTGCAGCCATCATAGCAGACATTCCAGTCATTTAAAGAAACTCATATTGTCCATAATAGCCTCTTTACTACACAGCAGAGAACCACTGAAGCTTTCACTTCATTACCAGTGTTTGCATGTGAATGCAAATTCATATTTTCCTATGAATACGAAGGAATTGGTGGGGTAATGCCAGGCCTCCATTTGCCTTCCTACATACATTTTTTGTTCTTATTGTTTCTTTAATATCATCATATTCAACAATAAACATCATAACATCTTTGGCAACACTGCACTTACTAGCCAAGTGTGAGGAATCAGAATAGGTTTTGTGAGAATGCATTTATACAAAAGCCCATCAAGTCATTACAGTTGCATCTTATTCTCCTGTAATGTCCCACTGTAGTATCCTATAAACCAGCCTAACTGACAAGAAGACAAAGATTTTCTTATTAAATATATAGGTACCTGAAACCTTCTTCAGGTTTGGAAAACAGTGCAAACTCCTTTCCTTCACCAATTCTATGATATATATTGACAGAAACCATTTAGGATCCCAGTATTCCCTTTGAAAATCTAAACTTTTAATTGTTATCATTTGCTGTGCTTATTAGGAGCAGTAAATGCTGTCTGTAACGATCCTCACTGGCAAGCAGACTGCCTAAAGGGGGAACGCGTGCGCTGTTTGCCACTATCATTGTGCATTCACCTTCAGAGACATTCCAATAGCCTTCTGACAGCAGGCAGATAAGCCAGCCCCTGCCGTCACCTTTGCCACCATGTTGCCTTCAGTCCTGCACCTGCAGCCCTGCAGTCAGACCATAGTGGTGGTTTGCTCAGCACAGTCATCACCATGACCAGCTCCATAGTCAGGGCTCATTTGCTTCCCCAGAAGCTGAAGCCTGGCTGTGGAACCTGGTGGACTTCAAAGCTGTAAGGAGCCTGCAGCAGCCACAGCAGAAAGGCTGGACAGGATGAAGAGGATCCTTGCTGTGTGTATGACACTATCCTCAGCAGGTACCCAGGGATGGACCACCAATTGTCCCCTTAGTTTCTTTTGGTGCTGAAGGCACTATGAGAAATGTCCTTAGGCATTTACAACATGTCTGAGGTATGGGCCTGCTGCTGTGAGGGTGCTGCTTGTGAATGAGTGGTAAAGAACTTCATGCTGAGGGTTCCTGTCCCCATGCTCAGCAGCTTCTGAGCTGTGGTGGGCCTACAGCACTGCCTGGCCACACCTGTATGGCACCACAGTTTTATTATTTTGCCCCTCAGAGTAAATATGAGATCCTGGGTGACATCATGCTCTCCTTGGCGTTACATGTGAGCCAGAGTTAGGGAGAGCTCTTATAGTATCAGCAGTGGTGGCTGGGAAAGGTGAGTTTCCCTGACAAAATGGTAAAGTGACCTGGAGTGACTTGTGCAGTGGAAACTGTTCTGCCAGCACTGAACAGCTTCTGTCAAGTTCCCTGTTGTGACACTGAGAAGAGTCACTTCTGCACATGTAATTGATGATTTTGAAAAGTGACAGATATATTGATGCCCTTAGAGCCTACAGCCTCTGAGGGTGTTCATAGTTTACCTAATAATATTCTGAGTTGCTAAGACAGATGTAGTTGCTGCTGACAACAGGGAAAGAAATGGAGCCAATGATGAATGTAGTAACATTCCCCACATTAGAGAAACTCAACTGCCGTGCACTGTGGAATAGTATTTTTTCCTAAAGCAACTAGCACATACTTTCTGTACATTGTGGAGTTTGCTGATGCCTTGTTGAAAAACTAATCTCCCGTTGTCAGGTTTTTAACAGACTGGTAGCATTCTCACCATGTATTTTAAACAAACTTTGTGGCAGATTTGCATTATGATGACTGGCATGAGTGAAAGACACTGTCTGAACTGGGACCAACTTAGTCAGCTTTTCCTCATGCTGTGATCAGTAGGTCAGTGTGACTGTGCTACCTGTGTGAGACTGAAAATATCTGATTCATCTTATCTGATATATATATAATACTTCCGTGGCTCTGTGGTGTCTGCTATAATGGTTGTTTCTTTAGAGAACTCTTTTAAAGTTTGATTTTTTCAATAAGATTAATTAATACTGTGAATGATTAATTAATAAAGTGTTTAGTGATGCTGCTTTGACTTCATTAATATGCTCCTTTGTACTTTACTTTGTTTGATATTTGCAAACAGTGTTTGCAGTGTGCTCTCTTCCTGCCAGGCAGTAAGCTGCATGACACTCTTTGTTTCCTTGGTTTACCTGCACTAGAGCTAGCAAGGTCTGTTTTACAGCTGCTTATTTTTTCCTACTGGGGTGGTGCCGTGGTGTAAAGGAGAGCACTCTGGACTCCGAATCCCAAGGACCTGAGTTCCAGTCTCGATGGGGACCATCCCCTGGCAGTTCAATGCCTCCCTGCCATCCCATCCCATCACATCTCGGATGCTCAGCAGGGTCAGCCCCAGTTAGTACCGGGTGCTGTGACAGTCCCAAGGACTTCCCTGTCACTGTCCAAGCTCGCTTGGCCATGGCAAATGGACCTCAGGACTTAAACGGTGGGGCCAGTTCTGTGCACGCTGTGCCTCACCTAAAAAATCCACTGTGCACGCTGGAAGGGCACAGCCACGTGGGGAGAGCCCTGCCCAAATCTGCGTTCACAAAGTCTGGCCATACATACATTTTTTCCTACTAAAATAAATGCTGATGTTAAAAGATTTCTATGACACAAAGTTTTGGTTACAAAGAATTAGATACACACCTTTACAATTCTGGCTACAATTGCATTTATATGCAATTCAAGCATCTCTGCCTTGACAGCAGTGCAGCATTGTGTAATGCTTGTCAGCTCAAAATCAATAGGCACCTTGCAGCTAACCTAAAAGCTTCCCAGGCACTGAAGTTATGCACTGTACGTGATAACTTGAAACCTCAGAGAAGCTGGTATCAGTGCGTAAGTTATGTACAATAGTCTTGCAGTTGGAGTAACCATCCAAATGAGAGAAACCAGAAACTGAGGGCCTGTTATTTGAACAGAAACCTTGCAGTTATGCTATTTCTTTCTTGCCTGTTTTTCTTTTAACTTTGTGGATCTTCCATGTCACTCTGAGGTCTGGCCAGGTGTTGTTTAGGAATGGTACTCCCACTGAAAAGAAAGTCACAAGCTGCTTCTGTCTCACTCCAGTGGGAGACAGAATGCAGAGGCCTTGAGATAAGAATAATTTACTGGAAACAGCAATGAGATAGGAAAAGGAACTGTAACAGCAACAATACTGTTAACAACAGTTAACAAAAGAGAGGGTAATTTACCTGCAAAATGCTCACCAGGCTGAGACAATGAACGATGGCAGACAGACCCTACACCCACCACACTTCTCTGAAAAAGGGATGCCCCTCCTTCCCAGAGGTGAGGGAGAGTCCCTTTTCCCAGCCCCTGGCAATGATGTAATGTGGTATTGAATAGCACAATGTCTTGGCTGATCTGGGCTGGAACCAGGACACCAGGTATCTACTCTCCTTCTCACCACACCCTGCAGAGAGGGTCTGTAATGTGCTCTGTGGGACAACCCTGGGAAAAGGGTCTGATCTCTCTTCATCTGAAGGAGGTTGGAAACCAAACTAACCCCTTCCTGGAGCACAGATCTAATAGCATTGGTCTATTATTTAAAAATGGCATAAGCACAGCTGTCTGGCAGCCTTAAAAAGACAGGAGGTCCACCTGAGCAGCTGTGTGGAAAGGCAAAATATGTTCAGCACGGAAGAGAAATCAAAGTTTCAGAGAGGATGGGAAGGGTACCAATCTTTGCAGCTTTTCTGACTATCCCTATGTAGTACTCAGTGCCAGTTTTCATAGGCAATATCTCTCTACAAGCCTGTAGATGATCTAGGCAGTGGGTTGTGTGGGCCACCCTTTGGAAAGCAGGGGGTAAGGGATTAAACCCTCAAGTTTTGTATATCTCTTCTAGAAATTCAAATACTTGAACTCAACCATCTTGCACATTTGTTTTCCTTATATCTATTTCCCCACCACCTCCAGAACACTCTCTTCCAGGTGCAGAGAGACTGAGAGAAGTTAGCACTGAGGTGGATCCCACCATGTTTTTCTGGTACTTCTGCATGGGAGTAAATGGACAAAAATCCCTGGTGGCAACTGTGACCAAATGAATTCTATTTCAGACCAAATTTTAGTTTCAGTTTAATAGCTCAGAGCATACTAAATTCTTTACCTCTACCAGGCTTTCAGCCTCTGAAAGCCATGGCTTCAAAGGCAATTTCACCATGTATTTTAAAGATTCTAAATATATTAACAGTAATCAAAGCTTAATCTTATATTCTATAGTGATACTCTCATTTGCCTAAAGTTAAAAAAATTCAAAGATTCCTTATTAAATAAAGTTTAATACTCCTCAGTGCCAAAAAATATCACCCTTTTGCTTCCCTCAAGCAAAGAAGATAACTACTCATCCCATCACAATGATGGATACACACAGTATTTACTGCAATAAAAGCTTTTACTTAAATGTTTTTGAAGCATGAAGACAAATGTTACCATTTTTAGATGAAGTTAGAAATAAGTATGCTTCTAACAGAAATTTCATCCATCTTTGTCCATCTCCTGGTGGGTTCTTGGAAGAATTTCAGAATTTTTTAAAGCTCCAATAATTGTGCAGTTTGTACTTTTGTTTCATTTATAAGGAAAGTGTGGTCTTTCTGAAACTTTGAAAAGTCTTCTTTCTGATAATTTTATGGTGATTAAGTGGTGGCTCTATGGTATTTTCCCATAAAAATGTCACCCACTAAGGGTAAGACTTCCCACAGACTCTCTGGGCAACCTGTTCAGTGCCATGCCACCCTTACAGTGAAGAACTTCTTCCTAATATCTAATCTGCACCTACCTTCCTTCAGCTTAAGGCCATAAATCATACCATAGTACAATTTCAAGACTTACTGCAGGACTCCACAAAAATATTTTTTTTCCTTTGTCTCAGGTTTGCAAAGGTGTCTGAAAATATTGTGGACAAATATACAACTAGATGAAATCAGTATCGAAGACAAAGAGTAAAATATTTTCCCTTCGCAACAAACCTTCAAGTGATCTCAGTGGGGAAAGGATTTTATTCCAAGGAGTCACATGTTCTTAAAAGGTGCTATAGTGCCTAAGTGAAGCTGTTGTTAGCAAGTCCATATTGAAACAGGCTCCTTGGAAGGATGAGAAATATGCCCTTGGCAAACAAATTAAGAGCCATAGCAACTGCCTAAACACACCCACTACATGAATATAACAACTTCAGTGGTGTGCTCCCAGCATTCAATCTCTGCTTGATAAATCTGTCCATGGAACAGCCAAGGGACATGTGCACATTATTGGAGGGAGAACATGGGAGAAAGGGCAGGGCCAAATGCAATATACTGTCTTGTTACCTAGCCATCAAATTCCTCTAATTCTACCAAAAATCAAAATGCAAATTATTGCTATCCTTGGCACTGGTCACTGCTGAAAGCAAACCACATAGGTCACAGCTGGCTCGATTTTGACACTAAATATACAGGTGAGAATTTGTTGCTCAATTCACCTGGACAGTGCCTGAACTCTGCATCAGTATGGAATGAAGTTTCCCTGTAGCAATAAGATCTAACTGTACATACATATTTAGTCATTCATCTTCTCTACACTTGTAGGTTTCTACTATTTCTAAAAATATAAAATTGATTTTTTCTTTCAAGATATTTCAACAGACAGCATTAGAGATATAAAGTATAACCTATAGCTCAGGAAGTGAGATTTTCCTTTTAGTCAACTGGAAACATTTTATAAAGGAATCTTACCGAATAATTATTCTCAAAAAATCAGGTAGTGAAGCATGAAAAGGGAAAAAGATCTGGCTGTAGCAATTGTGTTTCAGGTCACTGACAAAGCTGGAAACAAAATCTTCCAAGTTTTAGTCCAGCACCAGCTCAGCTGAACAGCTCTATCCGCCACCTGTCCTATCTATAAAACCAATCTGATACTCACATAAAAAGCTTTGAGTGACTTTCAATTATTGTTCATTTGGTGTTCTCAGAAACCTTTGCTGTGCTTCTATTAGTCCTCTCCAGTTCCTTTTAGCTTCATTTCTTTAATTTGTCTCCTTCAGTTTTATTCCCACTCCCCCCTCCAAGAAGTTATCCATTTCCAAACACCAGATTTCACAATCAGCTCTCAGCAGCTATACCAAAAGTGCAAACACCTTGCAATACATGTTCTCTCATCCCTGCATGTTGCTCAGGGTGTCAGTGGCTGGGACCTGCCCTGTTCCTATGTGCCATCCAGATAAGGTGGTGTGGCCATCCCACTTGCCCTTTGAGCCCAGAATTGTGGAATAAGTCCAGGTCATTACTTAGATCCCTAATTCTAATTCTTGTATGAAATCCTCTCACCTAATTTTAGACATCTAAAAGGGAGACATTCTGTTGAAGGTTTGGTCATCAAGTCTCCTCGTGCAGTCAATGAATACAGACAGCCACTTCCAGAGGACAATTAATTCCAAAGGTTGGAATCCAGAGAATGTGTGATAAATAAGGCCCTGTGGAGGCACCTGTCTCTTTCTATAGGCTAAAGACAGAACCTATCTAAGTAGAGTAGACAAGATGCCTTATATTTAGATAGCTGTCATTAGGTGAGGTAAAAATCTACCTTTAATAGTTTCACACCCTGTTTTACCCATCAGTTAACTGGGACTAATACAGCCATCAGTGCAATGCCAGGTGTCCACACCTATTATTATCTACAGTTATGGGGAGATCTTTGAATGTATAACTCTGTGGAAATACGAAGAACTCATTAGTCACAACTATGACAGATGGCAGAACTGGTTTTGGGCACAGTTCCATCTATTATACTTTGCTAGAAGGTGTAACTAGGCAATAGGGAGGTAGGATGACTGCTTACATTGTCTTGACTACAGGACAGAGGGTTCAGTAGCAGGAAGAGGAGACTGGTCTAGCCTTTCCCATGAGCAGGTAGGTAGGCTTGGCTAGGAGCAGGTCTCAGAGGGCTACATGGGGCAATGGAGGAATGAGAGACACTGTCAGCAAGGGATGGCTGCAGTGGGACAACCCATGGTCTCCCAAGCGGAACAGAGGACTGGTTTGTAGAGAAGGATACAGACCAAAAGCAATGCCTCTGGCTTTTCTGGGGAGTTACAGTAGCTGAAAGGTGCTGAAAATTACTGAACTAGAAAGCAAAATTGGAAGTAGCCTCTTGGAAGGCCATGGATGGGAGCAATATCTGTCTTCCAGCCTTTTAATTTAATCTGTCTTAATTTACTGAATGTATACTATTAAAAGAGAGATTTTGTTCTTATTTATTGTTTTGGTTTTTTTATTCTGGTAAGTCTGGCTTTGAATCATTATGATCTTTAAATGCCTTTCATTGTGCATGCTTTGAAGAAAAAGCACAATAATTTCATATTTAGCTCATATAGAGTCATCCCACAACCCTGTGCTTTCCTCTCATGCTATTCACACTGACCTGTGTGGAACCCTGGTACAAGTGGGTGTGGTATCTGATTCAGTTTTAGTGAAGACCCACATGAAATAAGTATTTAGTCTTTTGGGAAAGGCCTGGAGTCTGTACATGAACTTACAAATTGTTTGACAAATTTGTTTACTATTTTATTTTGCAAATATAGAGTTACATTTCAAAGTAAACACAGTGTTATTGAAATAAGGTGGCTACACAGCTGAATAAGCTATGAAGGCAGCTACTGCAGAGTAAAGCATTTGCTGTAAATCAATACTCTCACTTCACTCACAATAGCTTTTTCAGAAATGCATGACTGATAGCTGTGCACACAAGTACCTTGAAGCTGATGGAAGTGGAATGCCTTAAGCCCGTAGGGAATTTGGACCATTGCTTGCAATTAATATGAATTACCTTGAAATAATAAGAGAGTATTTTCATAATCAAAAATGTTCTTTGCTTGATGTCAAAATACAGGCAGAAGGCCAATTTTCCTGCTCTGTCACACCTAGCTCAAGCCATTTTGACCTTGGGACAAAAAATAGAAAAATGAGTATTTTTGAGATATTAGTGGCAGAAATAGACATCAGAGCAGTTGGAAATGGACTTCATGAAAAGGTTCACAGATGTGCAAAGAGCCAGTTCAGGGCACAAACTTAATAAAGATGCATTTGCATATTTACTTGATCAGAAATGACATACTAACACACTGAAATGAAACAACTCTTTGACATGAGGGATTTTGGCAGATATTTTGACTCTACTCTTGCATTAAATACTTATTTCCATGAAATTATTCAGCCTAGGTATTGTTTGTGCACACTGTAGAACACTGGAGAATAGGTGCCACCATTATACTAACCTACCCTCTGAACATCTTATAAACTTGACGAATTAAGTAGACATGCACCATTCTCTACTTTTCTAAGCAATAAATCCCATTCCTGCTCTCCTATCGGTATTGAATTCTCTTCTTTATCTTGCAGGAATAGCACACTATTTGCACCATAATATATGGAAACTTACTGTTCACACTTGTGTTGCAAATGTCAGTGCAATGTGCATCATCTGTTTACAACTCTCATGAGCAATTGTACTGAGGCCCATTCTGGTGTTAAGAATTATTTGGGTGTTCATAACAATTTCTTTGACTGAACTGATGTCCTGTAACACAGAAACCCATGATACACTCAAAATTTAAAGAAAAGGATTCGTGTAGAGAAATTTCATTGCTATTTTTTAAACATCATTATTATTTTACTGCAAGATCATTAAGCAGAGCAATTATTGTATATTCAAATTATTTACCTAATAAAATTTCTTATAGGCAGATGTTTACCCTTAAGAACTATTCAAACAAGAGAATTTCTATAAGAAACACGCTTAAGATTGTGAACAACAAGAACAGACTACAGCTTGCATTGCTAAGCATTTGTTTTCTGAAGAAAGATAATAGCACATTCTTCTTACTTATAAGCAACTGAAAACTGGGGATCAACCTCTGACAAGTTTTCGACTAAAATGATCTTAAAACCTCTGAAAGATTATTGTGAAAATTGAGCTGAGAATATGCAGAGATTTAAAACATGTTAATTTATACAGATCTGAACCATTCAATTAAGCCTCTACTCAAAATGGTTTCCCTCTGATAGGAGCTGCCTACCATCTGTTAAGTCAAGTATTTCTATTGCCAGTGATCTTAAGTTCATCATTTATGCTAGAGTGATTGAAATTCATAATCATAAATATCATCTGTTCTTCCCCCCCCTCCCCCCCAGTCCTCCCTCCTCTTTATTTGGGTCATTATTATTTAGGGGGCTTTCTTAATCAGCAGGTTCTTAAAGCAAAACCACAGGAAGAAAGCAAACACAGCCTGGGAAGGAGAAAATGGGAAGTTGTTATTGTTGCCTGCCGGTTCACAGTGATTTTTTGTTCACCACAGCACTACCTTCATTTTATACACTGCTGCAATTAGAAGGGATGATGACTACAACTTCAAGTCATCTATTTGCTCCCTTTTTGCATGTCAGTGTTTTTTACACAGACTAAAACCTTTTAATTTTCATAAAAGGGTCAGGTCCCTGAGGAAGTGTAAAAGGCATCTGAATCAGCAATATTTGCTCCAATAACCCCCAGAAGTTTCTTTACACAGTTCCTGCTGGCCAGTCCTTGTATCTAGGGCTCTCATACCTGCAGAGTAGCATATTTTCCTGGAAATACATTTATGTTTAACTGAAATTAAGAACCATTTCAAACAAACAAGGAAGAAAAGATTGTCACAATGTCCTGTTAGGGGTTTTTGGAGATGTACGACAAAGTAGAAGGACAAAGATTTGCTGCTATCTTATTTGATTTAACAAATAATTTCTTGTTTCTTCATTTCTGTATTTATACACACTTACCCATTTCATTTTCTGGCTGTTGTATTTGCTGGGTCATTCCCTCTTCCCTGTCTTTGTAAATCTGCAGCTCTGCCAAGGCTCTGCCAACAGGAAGAAAGCACAGAAAGGAGAGTTGAGGACTAGCCTATCCTAACCCCACTTTCCTACACAGATGCTGCACATCCCTCATGCTTCATGGCAGCATGGGACACAGAAATTCATGTTTAAATTCTTGCTGCTGACTCCAGAGTCCACTGGGTGTTACACATGTTGGCTGTATGATGCTCATAAGGTCTAGATGGTGCAGACTCTCCAGGGCTGCAGAGGGGTCAATGAGTACCTGCTACTTGAGAGCTGTTGTGCTTGTATGAACATGGATTGTAAGAATTTCTTAAGGCTGAGTCCACCCCCCCGCCCCCGTCTCCTACTGTATATTTTCACCTAATGCAGCAACTCAGGCTTTGTATTACAATAAAATATAACAAGGAATAAGTATAAATCAATTATTGACTTTTTAACCATATATTTCAGGGCTGTTCTATTTCTCTTTGCCTTTTTCTCTGTGGGTAGATATCTTACCCAACTATATGAGAGGCAGAGTGAAATTCAGCATTGAAGACAAAACAGTTTTATCAGCTGGGTAGCAGAGAGGGTGATATTACTTTTGCACCACCAGCTGCTTACTACATGAATGATTTATGAAAGTAGGACTGTCTGATTTCACATTAGTTTCTGCTATTTCAGCACCCCTATTAGCAGGTATATTAGCAAAAATTATCATGTGTCAGTGTTTGAACAAGAATTTAGAATCTTATCTTATTCTTGTATAGCAAACAACAGAAACTCAAATAAATTGCATGAAGAGCCAGAAACAGCAATGTACTGAACTCCCACCACTCCCACTGAGGCAATGGAGTGAAGGCACTCTGCATTTCCTGGGATGGGGAAATCTGGTTCACTCAGTACTCTGATAAATTATAAATACAGAGCTGATTTTACAACTAGATCTTGATGAAGAGTATATAGTGCTGGAACAATCATAAAGGATTCAGAGTGGACATTTAAATTCATCAATATTCAGTTGATATGCAAAAATATACTCACATGGTATGATTTTATAAGCTCCTTGGGGTCTGTTTTGAAGTGTATTGCCACTTCCATGCCATGTTATGTTTCCAGGAAGAAAGAGGAGGTTTTGATTGTACTGTACAGTATTTCAAACAATTTATTCACTGGCACATAGTTTATTTACTTAAAATATATTGAAGCTCCAAAGATAGATTCAAGTTCACTAGAAATGTGATTTGAACTCTGAAGAACCAAGAGATGAGAAGAAATAAAGCTGCTGTTTTAACATGAAATGTGAATTCCCTTGGCTAAACTGTAAATGCATTATTACTTTGCTGTTCTGACACTAAGGAATTGTGATGTAATTAAACCTGATTTGTTTTCTATTTCAAACCCTGCTATTTAATTTTATATCTACTTTGTTTTTGACTTTAACATCTTCAAAATAATAAACTTAAATTCCACACATAGTAGGTCTTTAACCTGATCCTCCACAAGAAACTAAACTAAATTTCATGGTGAGCTATTACAGCAAGAGAAGTGTGTGTTATGACTTCTATGACAAAGATCTCAAAGCAAATGGAATATATCTTCATGTACAACCATATGCTACCATGAAATGGATATTTTCTCCTCTCTAACTCTGGATCTTGAAAATTGGGATATGGTTATTAAAAATACCTTTATAAAGTCACTGGTAATCCACAGCCTCCTGGAAACTTGTGAGTGTGTTCATTGCAGTGACAGCCATTCCATGAGATCATAGGAAGAAGGTACAACAGTATTTATCACTATGAGGAAATAACAGCAACTGAGGATCATATCCCCATAGTTATTTAGGCACCTAAGGCTCGTGCTGGCATTTCCAAATCTGCAGTTGAGTTTCTGCTCTTCCTGAAGGTGACTGAATTTCCCCCTTCCAGTGTCTGTAAAGCTGATTAAAGCAGCAAAGCTGTTTTGCTGCTGACTAATAGCCCAGAGACCAAGGTCAATGTGAGGCCCAGAAGATTCTCAGAAGTGAAGTTACAGAGAAAATATGAATTTTCTACAGAGAGAAAAATATCTAGGGCTTTGCAGCCTTCCTCTCTTGCCTCTTTTTAGTCCCATTTCCCATGACATATGCTAGGAACATGAATTATACCTGTGCAGGGACAGGGGTGTGTGGTAAAGCCTTCCCCATAACTGCAGCTGACAGGGAAGATGATTCCATCCATGTGGGGACTGTGGCAGGAGGGAACAGAGCTGTCTATGCCAAACAGTACATATCAGCTAAGCCAAGCCTGTGCTGATAGTAGTCCTACAGCTGGGGCCAGCCTGCTACCACTGGGCTGATCACATCCTAGTTCCCCCTAGCGACATCCCTGGGGTCTGAGGAAGAGGAGAAAGATGTCATCCTAGAGCTCCATGCTCTGGCTATGTACACTTATTCTTGCTTGTTTTGCCCTCCTACTGAGCCCTGTTGGTACCCTCTGAGATTGGCTGAGCTTTTGTATGGATATGGAGCTGACAAACAGAAGAATTTCTTCATAAAAGGGTTGTCAAGCATTGGAGCAGGCTCCCCAGGGAGGTGGTGAAGTGACCATCCCTGGAGGTGTTCAAGAAATGACCGGATGTGGCATTTAGTGCCATGGTCTAGTTGACAAGGTGAACATCAGTCAGTCAAAGGCCAAACTCAATAATCTTGGAGGTCTTTTCCAACCTGAATGATTCTGTGATTCTCTCCTAACTGGCAGAAGAGGAATAGTGCAATATCATCACAATAGTCACTGTAAAATTGTTGCATATGCTTTGGCTGCCAGGCCTTGAGCTGTCTAAGCAAATGATTATATGTGTGACTGAAGTTATGAGGTTTTGGTTGAGGGCTGTGAGCAGAAATCCCTTATCAATCAGCTGGCATCACCATTTTCCTCACCTAAGCTACTGCTTTGTCTTCCCCTCTCCTTGGCATTTTTCTCCTGTCCAGGTGGCTCCCTGCAGCACTTGAAAGTGCATGGGCAGCCTGACAGCTCAGCTGGTGGCTCTGAGCACTGAGAGCTTGGGAAATACAAGGCATAGCAAAGCAGGAGCTGGGCAGTAGGTAGGAATAAAGCAGTATCCCCATGTCAAAATAAAAGTAGCTATCTTACTTGTTAAGCAAAGTAAGCAAAACAGTATCCTCATGGAGAAACAAAGCAGTCGCCCCATGCCAAAATAGAGTGATCTTACTTGTTAAGTCTGGTAGTCCTACGAAATACCAAGCATCGTCAAGTCCCAGATAACTCTCTCCATGCAGGTTTCACCCTGTAAAGTTAGTAAGGTATGATTTTATCTTCAGGGCTTTTTTGTTTGTTTGTGTGTTTGTTTATTTGTTTGTTTTCCCTCACATTATTAATACCTATTGACAGAAAGAAAACACCTAGTATGAGTCAATAAGAAGGATTGTCTTCACTTGCCATTTGACTTGTTGAAACCCTCTTAAAATGGTTCTGATTTACTGTTAGGCAAAAAGAATATTTTTTCTAGTGTGGATTTTAGATGAGGAAATTCGTCAGGAGAGGTTTATTTGTGTCTGAGTAGGGATACAGTTTTATAATGGAAATATGAGTTGGACTGTTATCACATTGATTTTGGTAAACATTGCCATCCTCTTCTCTGTATGTGTGTGCAGGTTAATTAAAAAGTTCATAGCCTTGGCTGTGAAAATCCATCTTTTTAAAAATGTAGATTTGAATTTAAAAGCTTAATGAGATCTACAGAAATCTTGCAGTGTTTTCTGTTCAAAGGCAGAAGGCAGAAGAAATAATACTACAGTCTGTTTTCTGACCTTTTCTTGAGCAAATTGACTTCCTTGGATATGCAAGTCAATTATTAACTCCATAGACAGTAATTACATCCATATAATATTTATTGCACACCAAAAGAAAAAAAGAAAATTAAAATTCCACGGTTGAGTATTCAACACACAAACAACAACAGCATGACCACTGTTTGTGTTTTACTTCCAAAGCCCCGAATAATGACTTTCAGAGAACAAGTGCCCTGCAAGATAAAGCTTTAGGAATCATTGCACAGAGCTCCACCACTCAAGCTTAGGGAGCAGCCGATGGCAACAGCAGGGGGTCATTTTTATGAGGGTACACAAAACATAGGATTGCGGAGTTTCCCACTGAGAGTCCAGATAGTACTGGAGGAGTGGTCAATGCCAGGAGCCTTGGGCTCCACTCCCAGCTCTGGAGAGGACTGTGCAGAACCATATCTGCCTTTCTCACACCCTTGTGATCATTTTTGTTTGGATGCATCTCAGTCCTGCCTTCTGCATATCCCACCCCAGCCTCAGTTCATATAATTTCAGCCTATTTGCTTGGGCTTCACACCCTAGATCTAGGTTTTCTGCATGACTATTTTCAGTCCTTCAGTTTCTTTCTGTCGGTGTGCATATCCGTAAACCCATGATGCTTCCCTATTTTTATTTTTGTCAGCCCCTTCGCGATTTTGCCTTCTACTCATCCATTCCCTGCACAGATTCCTTGTTATAATCTCTATGCTATGACTACTGTAGCAATTTCTGACATCACCAGTTCTACAGCTTGTGACAGTTTTCAAAGGCTGCCCCTACTACTCTGTGAAGATAAACTCCCCTACTGGCTTCTATACCATTTTCTTTTAAAAACTGGCATGAGAAAGAAGCATTGCTTTTCCTCCCTGCTACACTACCTCCTAAAATTTTATGTAATAGCCTGATTTGTAGACCTCTCATCTAAGAAGTGAACTCATCCCCATTTTCAGATTGAAGCATCCAGATATGAATGCTTTATCACTTCAATGGTGTGATTCAAAATATGATTTTGCTGGGTAGGAATGTGACTCAATACCTGCCATATCTACTGGCTGAACCACTGGGCTGAGGCTTGATTCTCCTCTTTTCTGTCAAAGATATATCTGCATTTCACATTAAAAGTCATGAAAATAAAATACAGAAAGACTTCTTGAGATTCAGGGATCCTTTTCTTCCTTTCTTGTAGAAATGGTTAAAGCTGCCACTATCAAATAAAACTGTGTTCTCTGTACACCTTGCCCAATGAGCCTGGTATTTTTTCTGTATGGTCACCGAACTTGTCTCAGATTTTCATATGAAATGGAAGCCACTTATTTTGCAGCAAATGTGTGAGCTAAATTATCTCGGTGTCAATACTAATCCTGTCCTTTACCATTAGATTTCTGTGACTCTCAAAAATCTTTGAGAGTCTCAAAAGTCTTTGATAGTCTCAAAAATCTTTGAAAGGCTGTTTGGTGGTACAAAGCTGAGTTATATATCTCCAATCTTCCTAGTAATTATTTTGTAAGAAAATACAACAATAAGCAGGACAAAGAAGTTGCAATCACAGTACAAAATGGCTGGTGCAACCATCAGAAGGTGTAAGATGCTCAGGATTGTCTTGTAACTCCTTTTAAGAATATTCCTGAGAGAATTGGGGCCCAAGAGAGTGCAGCAGTTGATACACTAGGGAAACTGGGGCATCACCCTTGCAACATATTCCAAGACATCCTTCTGACAATGTTCATGGTCCAGTGATGGATATATGCCTTATCTGCAGGAATATCTGAACTATACCCATGCAGGAGTGCTGCAGGGCTTCCTGCTTCTTTGAGAGAGGCATTACACATGTAGCCAGTGCTGCCTCAAATCTCACATCTGTACAAGCAGGCTACACCTGTGCTGGGGTTTCTGGGAGCAATTCCAGTGTCTGGAAAATAACATTTCCAGGAGGAATTCCTGGTTTCTGTGTGGTGGTGGATCTTGTAGACTTTCTCCTGCTCTTTCCATGGGTAGGATGTGGTGCTGCATCAGTTGCTTCACATACACAGAGAGGCATGCACAGATTTCCAGTGACATGAACCCACTGGGAGCCAGAGACACACTTCAGCATTTCTCTAGCTCTAAGGACACCCATCAGTCCAGATCTGTGGTCAATACTCACACAGAGCTATGCTAGTGGGTGTGTGGTCTCAGCACTTAGCCCAGTGACTTGGCTTTCACCCTGCAGTGATCTCTTCTATCCTGTTAAGTATTGGCATGGGTTTGCAGTCAACCCAGATTTGCCAGGTGGCTCATTGTTGGACTCAGCCCCCAGGGCTCACACCCCCCATGTTCCTTCCCCCTTTCTGTGTGTCTTTTCCCTGAGGTTTTTCCATGCCGTGAAGGTACCTTGACGGTTTCCCTGCGTCTGAGAGAGTTCTGCACCCCTTCCCTGCCCTGCTGCTCTGTATCCCCTGGGGCTTCTTCCCCACCCTGGATGACCCTGTGTGGTTTCTACCTGTGTGAGCCTCTCCCATCCCTGCCTTCCTAATGCTGCCACCAGATGTGCTGTCCAATCCCCTCCAAACCCCGCCCCTATCAGGACCCTTATAATCCAGACCCCAGCAGGAAACAAAGCGCTTCCGACATGTTCTCCAATTCTGTGTGTGTCTGAATTACCTCGGGAGCCATCCCCATCCTGGTCCTGAGAGCTCATCTGGTCTGAGGCTCTGTGGTGAAAGAGCCTGTGGGAATCAGAGAACTAGGGACAGATGGAAAAGTCCACCCTGGACTGCTCTCACTGAGATGGTTCTCAGAAATGCTCCACAGGAGTATTTGCCTGTTCCCACTAAAGTTTACCGATATGTCCAACAATGTACATCAGAACTATCACAGCTGTGCTCTTTTCACTAGCCAGAGTAAGTCGTCACTATGTTTGAGGTTTGGTTGTATTATTTTGTGGGGCTATTTTTTTTTACTTAAAATTGATAAACTAGCGTCTGCATATCAAACCATGAGAAAGTAAAATATTTTTACATGTGATTCTTCAGAACATTTCCCCAGCTTGATAAATTTGGGAGGATAGGACAAGAATTGTAACAACTATGCAAACAAAAGCATAATGTAAATCATTGTTTTAATGCAGTTGGGAGATTACTTAATATTTTGCAGAAATTAGTATTAGGAAGTTGTGCTATAACCTTACCACAGTGTTTAAGTGTGAAAAGCATCTAAATAGTACACTGATATTAAATTCTTCCACTTTTTAACCTATTTCAATGATTAGTTATTAGGATAGGGTAATAAAGTTGCAAAGAGGAGATATTTCATTAGTAAATTGCACTGTCTATATGACATGTCTTATCATCCTGGTATTAACAAATTCTTGCCAGTAATCATGAACTGGGAAATTTAATTGGTTTCAAAGCAGAAGTCTTATGGAGAACATTCTAGCCTCTCATCTTCTATCATGAAGACAGAACTCCCATTGTCTTTAAGGGTGTTAGTCCATCCTTAGTTGCTCCTCCTACAAGACAGACACTAAGGTTTCCACAGGCAACCTTCCACATCTCTTTGCCCTGGGAACAGTTACAGTCCCTCTGAAACTGCCTGCTCTTCATGGCTGCTAGATCTTGGATTCCTATGAAAATAGGTAAATATTATATTTGCAGTATGTACCTACAAGTGGTGATCTGAATACCCAGTTGAGATGCTTCTGTAAAAGAAACCAAAAAATTAATATTTTACTCTGCTAAATGAAAGTTTCAAAAGAGATGGATCTATTCCACAACACTAAAATTACCCTAACTTTTTCTGAAAACAGTCTAGGAAAACAAGTAAATACATGCCATGTATTCTTACAGTCTAACAAATAAACACCACAGATTTTTGAGCAAGAATTTTGTTAGAGGAAAGCAATCATTTTATATACATACCACTCAAATAGCCAGCTTGCCTTCTCAATGCAATTTATATTGAAGGTTTTAATTCTTTACAACTATTATCTTTGTAAAAAGAGATTGTTGATATCAACTGTTTAGTTAAGCAGTGGCACTGGTTTCCCACTGGTTAACAAGAGCCTTTGTATGCACAAGTTCTCATGCATATTTCAATGGCAGGAAAAGTAATTTTCTTGTTTGGCAGCTCCCAAATGTCATTTTGCCACAGCACCTATGTTAGGAAAGGATATAGTTTCTGTTAGTGCCTGGGAGGTTTTCCAATTAAATGAATCTGTGCTGACAGGACTTGAATGAGTTATTGTTTGCTTTTATGTCTTTTTAAAATGTGACTGCTTGACTTTTTAGCACTTCATCTGTGTTTTTGCATAAGTTAGACTTTTCGTTAACTTTCCCAAAGTGAGCTATATAGTTTCAATTTTATATACAGCCTTCACTTAATCTGATACCAAGAGCATCTTGATTTCTCAACAGCTTTGTATATCTGTTTCTACATATCTGCCTAACTCCTGTTTGGTCAATTAGATCCTTCTATTTTAATGAGATAATACTTTTACTTAGGTAAAATCCTAACACTGAATTGGGCTTTCCACTTCTACAGGAAAAAAGTACATTATGTTCATGTGGGAATAAACATCATCACTAATTATAATTATTATATTATTAAATATGTCTTATTAAATTATTTACATTTACAAAGGATAAAGTGCTTTTTGCCAACTATTAATTACATTTTAAAAGAATCTCCAATTTTCCTAAAAGGGCATCTGCATTAGTTATGGATTTCACAGTTTCTTACGTGTTTGCTCTTCAGAAAATAATATTTTTTTTGTAATGATAATTCCATTTATGAAATTATACCAAATGTTCCTCATTTTTCTAGCCAACAGAGAAAGTGCCTAAGTTGTTGCCTTTCTTACTCAGTGTATTTCTGTCAATTATTTATTTCATGCAGGTTTTTCTAACTTAATCAATTTTCACACATTTATTCCCACAGTCAGACTTGAAATGTAGAGAAAATCCAGTTAGTTGAGGTTATGATTTCAGTTAAACAGAATAGGAAAATCTAGTGTGCTGTGATTTATTTTATCAAATGCTTATTAAATTCCAAGGAAAGTTCTCTGCGTCTGATTTCTGCGCAATTTACAAGTCAGTCATATTGGGCATTTGTTATGATTAATATTTTTTGAAGTCAGAACTTTGTTCTTCATCTGTTGTACATCAGTAAGGGATTTTGGTTTTAGTTGCTAAATCAAGAATCCCAGTTTTGCGTTTTGTAGTTCAACACTAGGAACAAAGGCCAACTGATCTGGATTAGGAATATTTAGGGATACCAGCAAAAGTGGTATCTCACCTTCAGAAAAGTCAGTAGTTTCATGTTTTCTCTGCCTATAAAAGAAAGTCAGGAAGATAAGGAGATAATTTAACAGTTCTTAGGCTCTCAGAAAAAGATGCCTCTTTCTCTGTTTCCCTGTTAGGTTGTTTGTCCTGTAAGGTGCCTGGTAAGATCTATAGCTGTATACCTGTGCAATGGTGAACTCAAATGTCAAGATAAACTGTGAAACCTTGACTTAAATGGTTATTTTAGCAACAGTGGGTATCCTTTCTACACTTGGTACCTTCAGATGATATCAGATGGTATCTTGTAGCACAGACATTGCACAAACAGCTGTGAGCACCTAGGGCGATTATTGAATTATAGAATGGTTTGGGTTGGAAGGGACCTTACATTTCTAGTTCCAACCCCTCTGCCATGGGCAGAAATACCTTCCACTAGATGTTCAGGTTTTGCGAGGGAAAGCATGTACTTGGGTAAGTATCACAGACAGATATGGGTAGATGAAACTATACAGAATGTGTAAACATTGTGACAGTTGGTAGCTCTCAGAATTACCTCTGCAATTCCACCACACACAC
>VWZD01012913.1:690-142199 GCA_013396695.1 Sakesphorus luctuosus | reverse complement strand
AATACACACACACTGAGCTGTAAAGGGGTTTTGCAGGGGGATTTTTTGTTCTATTTTTACTAAAATATGGTGTCTTGAAAGCCCAAAGTAAGAGGGTTCATCAAAAAGGCCATAGGCAGACAATAAACAACAGCAAAGGACTTAGTTTTCAGATATATAAAAGTTTGAGACATTTTTGTTAAACTGCTATCATGGTTGGAATCTGGAGGTTATCAATAACTATTATGATAATGTAGTCTCTTTCCAAACATTAACCAGCAAACACAACTGGAAGGAGTACCTTATTAATAGTGAAATTGAGCAGACATTGATGTTTCAACAGAACAAAACTTTCAGTTCATTCTCTGCATTTCCTGTTGTCTTCAGTGTTGCTTCCCATACTTTGTTCTCCTGCCTTGGATAAACATTCATCCAGAAAAACCTGATATACCTGACTCTCGTTATTTATTTCAGTGTTGTTTTAAATATATTTACTCTTGTTGACATTGAGAAAGAGATTTCGAATTGTTTGTAAAGCAGAAAAATATTTGAATGTATCGCATTCAGGATCTTAGAAAGAAGTTTGAAAGATCTTAGTTTTCAGTTAGAGATAAAATGTAATAGATGCTGTTTTACATTTTTATTGCAGTGACTATGGTCTTTTTGTAGTATTAAGATTTCTATATTCACATTCACATTTCCCGATTAGTTTCACATTCAATCATACTGAATTTTGAAACTTGTTTGGCTAAAAGGAAAGGCATCCATCTATACATAAACACCTGTGATGAGAAACAGTCTTCTCTTGGATATTTATAGACTTCATATATTGGGTCTGTAAGTGGATTTATCTACCCTTTTCCAAATGAAAATAATCTAATTTTCAATTGACATTAAGCCAGTGCTAAAATATTGTTCTGAATTATACAATGATTACTTGCTTGTAAAAAATAAATGATAGTTTTCTGTTTTAATTTGACTCCTTACAATACAAGGAAGCTGTCTGGATCTCTTAACATGTACTTGCATAGCAGCAAAATCATCTGTCCGACTTTCTTACTCAATGAATCCTTCATATATTTCATAGATGTATAAACTAGGATCTATGCAACTCTGAATACATGCAGGGACATATAAATCACATACTATATTGCACATCATTATAGAGTTGTGAGTCCACCTGATATGATGTATAGCAACTCCGAGTCGGCCCAACTTTTGCTACACGAACCAGATAAATACGTTTTAAAGCAGGAATTCTTAAACTTTCAACAAGCAGTCATTGACTGAAGGATATAAGACAATAGCAATGATGTCTTGCAGAGAAGACACCAACAGGTGTGGCAGAATGATACCTCTGCAACATGCGGGCATGCACATCTCATCTCTGTAGTTAAAAATCAAATGAGAAAAACAGATCTGCATTTTGGGGAAGTTGCATCCTGGGATGAAGTGCAGTACCATGTAGTGCACTGGGCGTGTTACCGACTGAAGTGAAGCATGGGATAGAAATGTTCAGCAACATTGGTTAGCGGATAACTCTCCTGATACATCACTAAAAGTTCATATATTTATTGATCTCAGTGATTGCCTAAGGGCTTCTTAAATAAGAGTATAGGGGCACAGTAGATTTCTCTAAAAATACATATTTTTAAGGAAATATGAAGGAATATTTTGACAGCCTATGCATCCAAATCCCCAGGAATGATCATGCAAACATATATTAATACGTTCCTTCTATGTTACAGTATATTTGTTAATATCTCCATATTCCAAAAGATATTGATTAATTTCAACAGACTGCACCCCGATCTTTCTGCTCAACATTGAGCTCTCTTTAATGCTCCATTCCCTAAGGACATATCTTCAGTGCTCACTCAGTGTCAACTTAATGAGGGCATCTTTTACAAATGAGAGCAGTCAATGTTCTACCATCACTGATCCTTTTGCCATTCTTTCCTCTTCAGGATTTTTTTTTTCAGAATGAGAGACTTTGAATAGAGTTTTCGTTTCTGCCATAGCTGGGCCACTACTTAAGTGAATAGCTTCAGGAAATACTCTTTTCATTATTATTCAGAATGTCCAGAAACATGGTCCTCAGCTATGGAAAAATTTTCAGGGTTGAATGACAAAGTATTGTTCAGTTCTCCAGAGTCAGCTAAATACAAGCTTGCCTGAAAATTGAGAGTTCAGAAGTTCAACGTGAGTTCAAATGTTATTAAGTTCATGTTTCACTAAGAAAGAGAGAATGAGTGATAAATGTTTATAGTAGCCTACTGGATTAAAATATATGTGTTATGGCTCCTATATCTACTTAAAATTATATCTGAATAAATTGTACTACTGTGACTGGGCAAACCACTCAAGGCAGTGACCAGCTAAACATGAACAGATGGGAGTTGACTTAAATCAATGAACCAGCGGCCCTTGAAAGGAGCAGGTGACTATGCACCAAGGACCCGGAATCAGGATGTGCAGTTGGAAATGCTGCAAAATGATCCAATATGTTGGTTAAAACCTGATTGCAATAATGCCAAGGTCATGCGTTCAATGCCCTGTATGGGCCATTGACTTAAGAGTTGGACTCAATGATCCTTGTGGGTCCCTTCCAACTCAGAATAGTCTGTGATTCTGTGAGTCTGTAATATAAAACACAGGCACATTAGTGACACAGGTCATAGATGTTGGCAATTGGGTGATGTGTATTTCTTCTGACTGTGTCTGATCTTTCTTAAAGTTTTCCTTGACTGATGAAATGGCAGCTACATATTAGCCTGTGTGTGGTGGGTTGACCTTGACTGGACACCAAATGCCCACCAAGTTGCTCTACCACTCCCCTTCCTAGGTGGACAGGGGAGAGAAAATAAGATGGAAAACAAGTCAGGCATTGAGATAAGGCTGTTCACTAAAGCAAAATTGAAAGTTTGTGCACACACAAGCAAAGAGCAAAGAAAAGAGTTTATTCTCTACTTCCTATCAGCAAACAGTGTTCAGCCACTTCCCAGGAAGCAGGGCCTCAGCACACAAAGTGGTTGCTCCAAAAGGTGAACATCATAAATAAGGAATGGTCCCCTTTCATCCTCCTTCCCTTAGCTTTTATATCTGAGCTGATGCCGTATGGTATGGACTATCCTTTTGGTCAATTTGGGTCAGCTGGCCTAGTTGTGTAACCTCACAGGATCTTGCCCACTCCCAGCCTTTTCATAGAGGGGGAACACTGAGAGACAGCACTGATGCCATGCCAGCACTGCTCAGCAGCAGCCAAAACACAGGCATGTTATCAACACCCTTCTAGCTACCAATGCAAAGTACAGCACTGTGAGGGCTTCTATGGGAAAATGAACTCCATCTCAGCCAGACCCAATACAGTACATTACGATCCGATTAGTAGGAAGTGCTGCTGCCCAAATGATAATGCAAATGATTCAATATGTAAAAGCCAACAATAAAGATTTTATTTAACAATGAATGTGAGGTAGAGAGTGAGAAAGAAATAGAAAAGAGGGGGTGGGGGGAGAGAGAGAGAGAGATCAAGCAGAAGATGGTCATCACCTGTGTATCCTGTTGGTCCTTCTTCACCCTGGGCTTCTTGGTGGTGAGTTCCCAGAGTGGTCCTTCTGGCGGTACCACCTTTGTACAGTCTGGGTTCTGGGTATCCATGGAGTGGTCATAGATGCCATTCCCATAACTTGGGGTGATACGTGTATAACACTTGCTTCCTTTCCTACAGTTTACCACAGTGGGAATTTTTGTCCAGGTGTGTCAACCAGAATGTGTTAAACAGGTGTTACCTCTGCCAGGCCCGGCAGGCCTGGCCTAACACCTTCTTGTTACAAATTTCTCCCTTCTAGGCTTATCTCAAGTTCCTACTATGGTAGCTTACCTTATGGCAAGTTCCTCCTGTGGCCTTGATAGTCTTTGAGACAGGCAACTGTGCTCTTTAAGTGGTCATAGTAGTACCTGTAGGTTTCTTTAAGCCCTAGAAGAAACCACAGACTTCATTGAAAGCAAAAGGCTAGGACACCTCAGAAAGTCTTTGACTTCATTCCCTAGATCTGTAAAAAGATCTAAAGCAGGGCTACTCCTGAGAAATACTTTTCTAACTGGATCTGTTCTTCAAAATCTCCAGTTCCAGGAATTCCATAACATTCAGAGATAATTAAATTGAAAAATTAAATTAAATAAAATATTCAAATATCTGGACACCAAAGTAGTTTTTCTAATGCCTAATTTAAATATCTGTTGTTCTAAATGAGGCCAATTTCCTCTTTATTTTGGATCACTGCTACTGAGAACAGTTGGTAACTGTTCTAACAGTCTCAAATCTCTTAACTTGATTTGCCATCCTGTCTCAATCTTCTCTTTTCTGGACTGAAGATTTTCTTCAGCTTTTCCTGCTTATTTTTTAGATTACTTATCGCTTTTGTTCATCACTTGGAGTTTTCTTCCAGATTATCCACAAGCTTTTTTAATTATGGTTTTCAAAATATTGAAATGACATAATGTTGTCATTGAATGTCTAGCATTTGTTCCAAGGAGTGTAAGAACAAATGAACAGTGTATTGGTAATTACTTGGTTGTTAATATTCATGTGTCAATAAATCATGTATATAATGGCATTTCAGAATGAAAATTGTCTCTTTTGTGACAGCACCTCAAACGCTGGCTCATTTCATGTGAAACCCCCTGAGTCTTGCTTGCAGTGTTGCCAGATAACCAGTTAATCTGGTTTTTCCCTCATTTTACAATTATTAATTTAATTTTTGTTTTCTTTCTGGAGAACTTTTAGCTTGGCCTTATTAAGTTTCATTATATTGATTTCAGACTGCTGCTCTAATTTATCAAGTTTATTCTCAATTCTACTTCTGGCTATTGAAGTGCATGTTGTACTTCTCAATTTTCTATCATGCCCCCACTTAATTGCCACAATATTCAAGGTTTCTATTGAATATTAATGGGGAGAGACTTTTGCAGAGCCTCACAATTTGTCAGGGTCTTCCTCCTTTTGAAAGCAATTCCTTGATAAAACCACTTCAACAATATTTTCCAAATTTGCGTATGAAAATGTTGCAGGGACTGTGCCACAAGCTTCACTAAAGTCAAGATATACATATCTACTATTTCTACCCTATACGCTAGGCCTTGCTACCCCTTTGAAAGGGGGAACTAGAATGATGTGGCTGGTCTTGACAAATTAATATTAACCTGTTTTAATTACTGTGTTATCTTCCAAGTGCTTATAATCTGAGGTTCAGGAATTTGTTCCAGCAGCTAAATAAGTTTAGGCTAGTTGGCTCATAGCTGCTCCTTTCAAAGGCTGAACCATATACTGGTTTGTTTTACTGGTAAGCAAATTAAGAAAAAATATGTCTCAGCTCTGGGTTCAGCAGCAAAAAAATGGCAACCCTATCATTTGGATTTCTGACAAAACTTAGATTTTTGGAAGGGGGAGCTGTAATGCTACTATAGGCATGCTACTGCTTTCCTGTGTTGTCTGTTCCTGCAAATGGTATCTACTTGTTGCATGTTGACACAGAAGAATAAAAGTCATATGAATAGGGGAAATGTTGGCAGTTCAGAGGATGTACTTGTATATTCATTAATATTTAGAGGTGGTTGTGATAGCAGTATAGACATTTTCTGCAGGCAGAGACTAAAGGGAAAACAAATAACTTTCTGACCTCAAGGGAAGTGGAGCAAGAGGTATGTAAGAGGTATGATGAGATCACTCCTTCAGCAGAGAAGTAGGTCATGTTCAGAAAACAGATATTCCCAAATTTCTTATGTGTCACTTTTGATAGTCCCACAAACTTTCTTTCTGTGCGTATTTTGACATTACTGTTCTTTTAGCCACTCTTCCTATGTAAAGGGAAAGGAGTATAACTCCCTTTCTTACACAGTTCATTTCTAAATAACTTCGTATAGAGACCTATAGGTTATAGAGACCTATATACCTCCTGATTATATTTGTGCCATGGTTTATACAGTGGAGCTCTGATACTAAGGATACTATCCACCAATAAAATATAAAATAATAATGTGAGTGTCAATATTGAGGCAAAGGGAAGGAATTTTTTCTGCTGTCCTCAAATAATGGTACATGAAATCCAGGCAAGGCTAGTTGGAGCATGTAGAGTGCCAGCTAGAACTGAATTGTCAGAGGAGTGCCAAGTGTGATTACACTGTTTAAAAGAAGTATATAGAAGGAGATGCATGTGAAAAAAATACAAAGAGATGCAGGAACAGTGTGAGAAAAGTTCATGACATGACTTGACATACAGAGGACAGTGGGCAAGCATGCAAGAGGTGGAGAACAATACTGAACCAAAGGAGGTAAAATGTCCTATTAAGCATGGATGTACTGTGTTCTGGTCTCTGCTTCAGTGATTTTGTTGCTTGTCTCTTAACAAAGGGTTACTAACTCCTGGATCCATTCTTGCAAGTGGCAGAGCCTTCAGATCTGCAGAACAAATGCGGACACTGTCTTGACCGTGTCACTGACAGAGGCCCAGACACAACCTGGGTGGGAGCAGGATTTGCTTTCAGCATGTGAAGCAGCCATCAGTCTCAAAGGGAGGCGGAAGCCTGTGGGGTAGAAAAAGAAGGACTAAATTACATATCCTATTCTTTTCTGTCTAGTTCTCTCTCTCTCAAAAAAAAAAGTGAACCTATAGTGGATATCCCCACATTTACAGAATGGCAACTAGAGGCACATAATGAGAACAACATGGCATGTTTTAAGCATCCAAAGTGGTGTGTCAACAGGCTAAATAGAAACTGAAATGCTGTCTAAGACTTGCTGAGCAATGAAGGTCTGGTACACAGGGGTGGCTTCCAAAGGTACTCAGTCTTGTAGGTTCAGGCAGGGGAAATTTGGACCCTCTCCACCTGATTCGACCCCTCAGGCAATAGAGGTAGACAACAGCAGTGGCGGTGGTGATGTCATGAACCAAAAATAAATGCACTGAAGAAATCATGGTACTTCCCAAATTAGGAGGGGACACCAAACTGGGTGTCTGACAGCAGTACCATGCTTTGATGTGCCCACCTGTGTGCTGGGAAAAATTCTCTGTCCTGGGTGCCCCAACCTACCCCTCTGGAAGAACATAACCAAGATGCCCATTCTCCCAGCACACACGACAGCCAGAAACAAAAAAGTTAATGCATTCTTTGAACAAAATACCCAACACAATTGCTCAAGCACTGGGACTGAAAAAGAAGCTAGATAGGAAAGTGTGTGCCTGAATTCTGTTGCTCTAAATTAACATAAGAAAAAAGCAAGGAAAGACAAACCCCACAATTATACACACTCAGCAAATATTTCCTCCCTAGGTTTCAGGGTGAATGAAATCTAGGAACTATCAGGAGGCAGTTAGGTAGTAGGAATATTCTTTGGACTTAACTTTTTGTCCCTGGATACAGGAAGAAAATTTGCTCTCATTTGTGTCACCTCAGGGGCCCAGTTTATTCTAAATTTAGTCAACCTATTGCCAATCTGCAAAGCAAATACTACACATTTTATATGACTATTTGTCTGAATCTCCAGCAAATTCTGTGATCTGATAGTATAATTTCATTTTTTCAATTGCAAATGGTGTATTAATTTATACTAAAAGTTGTGGAAGACTAAGACAATAGTATCTGCTGTGACACAATTGTGTTTGAAGTAGTATATGACAAACAACTTTGACAAAAAAGCAGATTACGAGATAGTAGCTGGAATCTGGATGTTGAAAGACTGTTAAAAACTACACAGTAAACGGGCTGAAAAAGTAATGAGACAGAATTTAGTAGAAACTAAGATTAGTAAAGAAATTAAGGGGAATGGTAAGACTTACCTGAATTTAATACAGAATGAAACTGGTTTTCCTTTAGATCATAGAATCATAGTATTGTTTTGGTTGGAATAGGTCTTTAAGATCAATGAGTCCAACCATTAAGCCAGCACTGTCAAGTTCACCACTAAACCATGTACCCAACTACGATATCTATACATCTTTTCAACACTACTGGGGCAGTGACTTCACCAATTCCTTGGGAAGGCTGCTCCAATACCTGACCACCCTTTCAGGAATGAAATTTTTCCTAATATCCAATCTAAACCTCCCTGATGATTTGGTGCAAATTTGTCTTGTTCTGCCACTTGATATCTGGGAGAAGAGAAGAGCCTTCATGTTTCTACAACCTCCTTTCAGGTAAATGTAGAGAGCAAAGCTCCAAGCCTTCGTTCCTCCAGGCTAAACAGCCCCAGCTCCCTCAGCCATTCCTTACAGAACTTGTGCTCCAGACCCTTCATCAGCTCCATTGCCCTTCCCTGGACATGCTACAGCACTTCAATGTCTTTCTTGTCGTGAGGGACCCAAAACTGAACACAGGATTTGAGGTGTGGCCTCACTAGTGCTGAGTACAGGGGGATCATCACTGCCCCCGTCCTTCTGGCTGTGATATTTCTGATAGAAAAAATAAAAATAAGTAAATAATATGTTGCATAATTAGCATATTTCCATAGAAAACTTATTTCTATAATATAACCATGTTAGGTATTTAGTAAGACTGAAATAAAATAAAAAAAATAGAAGTGGATACAAACTAGAAGAATAATGACAATTAAAACAAAGCAATCTTGCTTCATATATAGATATAAAAATGCATGCTAAATATTCCTATTTAGGTCAAGAGGTCAAGAGATACAGTGAATGCTCACTAGTGAAGAACTGACAAACTTTTTTGGAGAAAACTATTGTATTAATTGTTGGCTAAATTTTAGTATAAAATCCTAGTGAGTGATACAGACAACGTAATAGAACAAAAGATGATATAACCTGGTATTCCATTTCTCTATTTCTGTTAGTGTACTAACATGATCCTTCTGGACAATGAGCCTCTTGATCTTACCTAAGTATAGATGGTGAATGACTAATAGTCACTTGAATTAACTTTTAGAAAGATCTAACTGAAAAACTCCTGACCACTATGTTTCTGGGCTAAGTGTACATTAAGACATTCATTATACCTACTTGTGTGATGTGCGTTTATTATACATACACTCCCCCTGACAATTCAAAATGAGAGATTCAAAACTGGAAGACTGGTAATAATTGAGATGTGCTGGAGACTTTGTTTGTCACAAAGTACTTCACACGCTGGCATTACCCTTCTTCTAATATGTTAGGCATGCAGGTCTCTCAAAATGAGATTTTAGTAATGTATTTTTCTGCTAGAAACAAAACACAACTTTAAGATGTTTCTCACAAAATTATGGCTTTTGAGATAAATGTAATTTATACAACTAAGATTTTACAGTGCTTGCCTAGTATCAGTAGCAATTGGGAAGATTTAATTGGGATTAGTGATGTTTTATCTCGCAGAAATCCATTAAGCCTTGTTTGAAGCCAGAAATTTATAGATTCTTAGAGGTAAAATTGTGTTATGTATTTTTGCTGTAAGTTCTCCCTTAACCAAAAAGTGATATTAGTCCCAGTATCCTTAAACTAAGCAATTTCTTTCATATTTTATTGCTATATGTGCTACCATTTTTTCTTTTAGCCTCAACATGGCTTGAAACATGGAAATAATATTATCTTCATTTTTCATAAAGAGATTTTTTCATAAAGGGAATTGAATCACAGAGAAAATAAGTGATTTGTCCAATCTGGAATTGGAAGGTCATGGCAGGATCAAGGATCTATATTGAACTTTCTCCTGGATAAGATCAGAGCAGGCAGCAAGTCAGGGAAATATGAACATTGGCAATTAAATGAATGATGTGAAATTACTAAGGCAATGGAGTTACAGAGTAGCATACTTCTTCAGATCTTGGACTTAATATTGTCTTTTTCCAAGTGGGTGTTTCAACTTAGAAGTATGGGAATCCAATTGAACTGGGCATCTGTTTAGGTTTTGGGTGCGTATACTCTTTGGACCTACTGTACTTTAATATGATTTCTCTCATCTATGACAAGTTTTATTCCTGTGAGCTCTTAGTTTTGGCTGTAAGGAATTGTAGCTTTCACCCTGCTCCTGTGTCTACTACCCTCTGCTTTTTATGGTTTGTTTATTAGCTGAGGAGCAGAACAGTTGTTCAAGCCAAAATTGAGATGATCAAGAGGCAGCTGAGTAAAACCTTGCTAAGTTGAATGGTGTAGTTCAATTCTCACAGAATTACTGTTCTTGCTTTCAACCACCTTGGGCAGTCATGTGTGGTTTGAATGAGACATGGATGAGTTTTTTTCAGAACTGCAACAACTGTAACATCTAATTTTCACAGCTTTTTTTTGGTAAAAAGAAATAAGTCATTTAGGCTGTCTGATCTGCCTCTCACTGTAAATCACCTATAAAACTCCCCTGCCCATTATGTGGCTACACCAGTCCTTGTAGAAAATTGTTTGAAAGTCTAAGTGGGGAATGTAACCTTGACCTCCAAAGTGGATATAGTAGATAAAGAATATGGACATTGCAACTTAGGGAATACAGAAAGAAATTACAATGTTTCTCATCTTATCACAAAAATAGGTCTTCCCATGAAACATAAAAGCTACCTAAACCACCTCTTCTAAGAAAAAAATAAAATTAATTAACAAAAATGTCAATTTTATAGTGGTGCCTGTTCCAGTACATATTCAGCAATTAATTTCATTAAGTGGTTGTGGAAACTTACGTAGCTCTACTCTGGAATGACAATTCCTTTGTGTATTACTCATTTCCTTTCAAAATGTAACCAGAGAAGGCAATATGCCTGGTCTGATGGTTTTTACCCTTCTCATCACACCCTTTTGATTAGTACATTTTCTTGGGAAGTGCAAGATCTGGATGTAAGTTTACAGTCTGACCCTACTTCTTAGATCAAGGTCACCACCAGCTTGGTAAAGGCAAACTTGGTAGACAAACCCTTGGTCTTCCTGTTATGGCTGATTATACACCCAAACTCATGGTGCTTATGAACCAGAAAGGGCCAGGCCAGGCCAACTGTGACTCTAAACAGAGTGTTATGGCACTGACAGCACGTAAATACCCAATCTAGTGTATCTGCTCCCAGGGATGTTTTTGCCTTTTATATCTAATAAAAGCCAGCAATGATCTTAGAAGTGGAGGCTGTAAATTCTGCTGTGTGTTCTGCCCAGAGCACCCACAGCACCCGGTTTCTCATGGAGCATGGCAGCACCCCCCTGTGTTTCTGGATCCTACTGGGACTTTGGTCAGTGTTGTGTGTCTGCCCACTCATGTCCACATGCAAATGCTCATAGCCAAAAGCAGAGTAGGAGGCTTCCTGGACCTTACAGGAACCAATCAATCACTTTAGCTGTCTGTAGAGGTGAGATAAAGGCTGAGCATTAATTCAAACACAAGTATCCAAAGTCTTGCCTCAGGTATTTGCAGTAGCTACAAGGGTCCCCACAATACTTCAGAGCTCCAAAGAGAATATTTACACGAAAAGCCTTCAGAATTAGGCAGCTTCTCTGTTGATTGCTCAGCAGCATTTCAGCATCTGACAATTGCTTAATGACTATGTAAAGATTATCAGAATGTCTGGTGTTTAGGCCATTGCTTCATTGTGCTACCTAAGATATTCACTACGGATAGAATGAAAAGAAGCTAGTTCTTCATGTTTTTTTCACAAGATTATGCTAGTCATAAATGTACCTCTCACAGTTACCAATTCATTTTTCAGTTTGTCAGTACTGCAATAATTTTTATGGACATGGCCATTTAAAATATTAAACTTTTACTAATTGATTCAATATAAGTTTTCCTTAATTTTCTCTCTTTTTAATTTGCTTATCAAAATACTACTTAAAGATAAGCTAAGTGTTAAGCATAACTTTACACCAAGTCTTAGTTTAGAAATGTTCTGCTTTCAATGCGCATTTACTTGTTCATCTTTTACAGCAATAACCATAAAAACACTCTGTAGGTTTAGTCCATCAAATCCAAAATATGAAAGTAATTCATTATGTTATGATTCCAGAGCATGACTCAAAAGGGGATTTCTGGGTACAGACGTTAGGGGAGGTTGTTGGTTGGATTTTCTTCAGTCAAGTAGTATGGCTAATCAGAAAATGAAGCCTCTTTAAAAGCATTCTCTATGCACTGTTCCATGTCTGACCTAAGTTGACCCTAAATAGCCTAAATAGGCTCCAAGTCACACCTCATAAATTAAGGAGACTCCAGCAATGATGCTAAGTGAGTCCAGTTTGCTCAAAGCTTAGAAATGTCAGCCAGATTTCTACAGGGCAATTTGGCGTATTCTTTTAGAGGTGAACTTTTAAAAAATCCCCTTGACTCAAGCCAAATAATAGCACTATTAGATGTGCTAGATGTTCTAACCAGCTTACAGAAAACATGGAGCTCCTGCCTTATTACTGCTGCAAGTGGACATGGCTATAAATCCTGTCTTTTCAAGCCATTTTGGTCTAAGTATGTGGTTTAGATCTAAACCTGAGGGAATCCTGTGAAACTCCAACCCTTGGCCTAACATCCTCTGAAGACAGGTAGGACACTGTCAATCAGGAAACTGAAACATTCTTTCTTAGGTGTGACCTTCTATGGCTCTTGCAGGTACCTACCTGGGCTAGCTTGTACGCAATCATAGACTGAGACAAGAAACATATTTTCTCTTTGCTGGCTGAAGAAATTAAAATCCTTGCCTTTCCTCTGGAGTCCTGCTTACTCAGATCTGGTGACACACAGTTATGCACAGGAGGACTCTTTGACTTATTTCTGTCCGATTGAGGTGGCCTCAAATAGTTCAAATAATTCGTCTTTGATAAGTGTCCTCATTTTGATGGGAATGATTTCATGAAGGGCTCTGAGGAAACAGTAGCTGACAGCAGTACCTTCCAACAAACAGATGAGACAGTTGCAGACCAAGGAAAATGGTGATTTCTTCTGATCAGGCAGCCAGAAATGGGCATAATCAAGCACTAACACTGCAGAACTAATAAAATCTGAAGTGCCCCGTTACCAAGTTGGGGATTTCTTACCTCTCCAGGCCAAGGCAGCTGCCAGGTTCACAGTTCAACAGGCATAACTTTGTCAAGTTAAGACATGAGGCCAAAATGCAACTCATAATTTGTCTCTGTCAGCATTGCAATCACAGCAGTCTGCGTTCTGGTTGAATGCAGTCTTCCTTCTGATTTATTATAGTACTGGGAGGAAAGAAACCAAAATCTGAACAGTTTGAAAATTAATAAAGGAAATTTAAGAATTTTATGTCTCACACGGAAAAGTAAAGAAAGCTGAATTAATTTGAACTTAGTCTTCACATAAGTAGAAACAAGGTTTGTGGGTACTGATAAATCAAAACATGAGGAGACTAGTCCTAGAAAAGGAATTAGAGATAAATCATAGTCATAATTCAAAACAGAGCATAGAGGAAGATTTGAAAGTAAATTTAATTTTTTAAATTTAGTGAATTATATAGGAAAATTAACATGTAATCATCTTTAAAGACTGTGTTTTAAGTTAGAAAGTTATATTTGAAGAAGAGATAAGTAGATTGCAGTTCTACTGACAGAGAAAAACTTATAATATGTAGCACTTTTGCTCTTTGATAGTCCCTTTCAATGCAGCAGAGGAATGGGAACCTGCCCACCTGTGAATGAGCTGAATCTCACAAGTATAATCCCAGGATGCAGCTCCTCTCTAATTTGGCCCTTAGTGACTGCCTGGGGCTGCTTTAGAAAGCTGCTCACAGAGTGATGAGTTGGGCTCCCACTCTGAATTGTCCCTGGGAGAAATCTTTCTCTGGGTTACAGGAGGAGCCTTAAGAGATTAGATCTTCCCACCTAAATATAGACTTCATCAACAACCTTCTTAATGTCCTTTTTTATTTTCCTGACTATTGATTATGTCTTACTGTTCAGTGTGTTCAAACACACTTACATGTCTCTCTGCACTTCCAGAAATGCAGATATCTCATAAGAGTTGTGATGTATTGTTCATTTAGAAAAGGCAATAATCATATCTTAGGAGGTTTGTTGCAGATACACATTTAATCCAGTGTATGAAATAAGGAGGAGCCACAATGGGCTGCAAATATTCTGTTGATGTCCATCTGAATTATAACTGACACAATGCTTGTTTCTCTTCTATTTCTTCTTAGTTGAGATTCCAGTTGCAGAGAGAAGGGGACAGAAAGCTCTGCAATTTAACATCCAGTCTCACCTTTGTCAAGAAAGAAAGTGAACAATAATTACTGACCAGCTTCTTTTTCCTGTACTTCTTGAATTTCAGTGAACTACAAAGAAGAAAATAGAGGAGCTATGAAAATAAGGATATCTGCCCCCATTATCATATATACCATTTTACTTTCTTCTGATTTTAATTTTGTTATTTAAAGAAAAATGTTTCCAGCAGTACAAAATGGCACTGAGGTGTTTGAACAGTGAATGATCAGAAATATAGAGTGTGACATATCCTAAGCTGAAATAAAGAAATTTGATTCTCCTTCATTTATCTTTCTTCACCTCCCATTTATCTCTCTTCCTGTGTTCTGTTCCTCCTTCAGTAGTTTCCTTTTAATGAAGAGGCAGACTATTTCAGAGGCAGAAGTTATGGGCTGTCATGTCATTACCTGTGAGTCCAAAAGCTTGACATTCTCCATTGAGAATGAGTTATAAAACACTTGCAGACTTGGACATGCACTTGAAACCAATCTGAAGGTTTTGCTTTGACATCACCAATTACTTCCTGCATTTCATTGTGTCTTTGCAGACCTTCACTTTCATAATGCCCATAGGCATCAGCAAATAAGGTTTAAATTGAAATATATTTGCCTAAACAGGTATTTTCTATCTCAATTTACTTGTGACAAGCCTAATGAAGTCATATGGACAATGTGTATTTGTATACCAATTAGCCTTCAGAAATTGCCTGCTTATGTTCAAAAAAAGTTAGGCAGTAGACTTCTTAGGTGTCAAAATATCTGGACAGTACATGATTTACCACATCATTAGCTAGCTGCATATTGAAAATATAGGACTGCTTTCTGTTTCTTTGCTTCTCTGATTTATTGGTCACACAGTATCACTCAGAAAATGTCAGAAGAAACAGAAAATGGCCTTCATGTTCCACTGCCTTGACGAAACTGTAGAAGGAACACAGAATGCCACATGTTATATTTGTATGATATACTGATGTAAGCAAAAAAATTGCCATGTCCTCTGCCAGCAGCAAAAACCAAATTACTGACAGTTTAAGAATATCCTTTTGACATGACCTTTGTATTTGAAGGTAAAATGAAGAACAGGGTGAAAGGAAGGAATTAAGCTAGAGAGAAGGGTACTGGTGGTATATTATTTAGAGAAAAGGGCTCTAATACCAAGGGATTTTAAGATATATTCATACAGTGGTCCCAAGGCTGTGAGTAGGGCAAGCAGAAGAGAAAAAAATAAAAGTGAAAGGTCAGTATATAAGTTAATTTTGCCACAAGGTTTTCCATTATTGACAGACACTTAGTGCTCAAGAAGTAAAATACATGTTATAAATTGTTTACTTGCAATATAGAGCATTTTTCCAAGAATTCTCACAAAAATCTCATTTCAAAATACTTCGACTGCATGCAAAGGTATTTTTATGAGTTACATAGCAGAATATTTTTTCTTACTGACTGCAGTGGGATTGTCTCTATGTGATCAGCTGACAATCTGTAATCCTTTCATGATCATTCTTTACTCTAATTGTACTTTCATCATGTGCCTAGAAAAAAAGGATTTAATAGAAGCATGTGAAAATAACATTCTGTAAACTGGAACTTATAGAAAAGTTTCTTTTTACATTTATATTAATTTAAACCAGATTTGGCCCTCTCCCTTTAGAAGAGTATCACAAATTCACCGTGGTGTACCTCAGCAACCAGCCCCAAGCTTTTAAAAATAAATGGGTTCCATTTGTGTGATATAATGACCAGAGTTTTCTGATATTTAGGGGACTTGAGAGTTAACAGCCTAAAGCAAAATCAGTAAGGCATAGATCAGAAGGTAATGTGTTTTGGCTTATGGAAATAACAGAGCACACATGCTGGAAGGGATCCCACAGACTGCACATACTCTGCCTTTGTTAATTTTTCACGGCTTTTTGCATACAAAAGTACACATATATCTAACTGGGTGAGAACTGTTTGTGCATGTAGAAATGGCACTTTACCCTGGAAGCCTTTGTAAGCCTTCACTTTTCTTTATTTCAGAAGTACTATTCATTGGATTTGAGAACAGCACATTACACAACCTCTGTGGCCAGCCTGTGGGTTACTGATGCAGTCATCCCTTCCATGCCACTGCCTACTGACGCAGCTGGGCTTCTGATTTCAGAAGAGGTGTGCTTGCACACTGCAGGATTCTTTTAGACTGTTCAGGCAGTTCCTCCTTTAGGCTGTGTGAGAGGTAGCAAAGGGACGCTGTCTCCAAAACACAGGCAGTGCTGTGCACTTGTGCATTCATCCAGGTTTCCAGAAAGGGACTTCTCTGACCACATGTAGACATTTATTACATATATAACTTAATGTGAACTGATTGGTTAGACCCTCTCTGGTCAATGAACACAACCAACACTTCCAGGGTGTTAAGAGCTGCCAAATCCAGCAGCCTGATAGGGGCAAGTCTGCTGCAGCTCTGTAACCCCACACCCAACCAGTAGCAAGGCTGTGCATGTGCACACAGTACATGTGCTTACATTCATGGGAAGCCACATAAATCAGCAGAGCCAGAAACTACAATACCCACATGGCACAAACAGCACTGACAGCCTGATGTTGTTTCCCTCAGCCAACATGCAGACCCTAGTGTCTCCAGATGCCGGGACCTCCTGTTCTTCCAGACCACTTTGACTCTCCTGTACACTTCTGATTGCCTCAGTATCTGATTTTCAAGACTCCTCTTGTAAAGTAAACAAAAAATAAATGGCAGAGGAACTGGACTTGACACATATCTATGAGATTCATAGTGAAGACATTTTATTACACATAGCACACAGTTTATATAGGGTTAGGACTATAGCCTATTGGCTAAAAGAGTTACACACCACCATGCTAGAAACTTCAATTGGTTAGAACCTATCTCACACAAGTTCCTTGTTTATATTATTTCATCCTGGCTATTTTCGTGCACCTGCAGAGTCCTGTGAATTCTTACTATGTGAACTCTTGGGGAGTAAACCTCCTCCTTACCAGCAGCAGCTGAGCTCTTTGCTGCTTCTGGTTGATAGCTAAGTCTCACAGAGTTTTCTGTAGATCTGAATTGCTCACTTTTGATTTTACTGTAACTGCACTCTTATACTCAGGCAAGTCTACCTTGATGTTCACTAGTGCCTACAAACACTGACACTCACACCCACAAAACATGCATGCACCATGTCCTCCCCCCATTGCTGACACCACAGGCCTACGGCCCCCAACATGTCACTTTCTGTCCCTCCTTGCTGGCACTCAAACCTCCATAAACTCATGCACACAGAGCCACCCTGAACAGGAAAAAAAAAAAGAAAGAAATTGAGTTGAATGAGAAAACAAGACACACAGTCGTGATCAGACAAAATTGGTGCACGCAGTGATGGAAGTGTTCCAGTCATCAACCTCTTTATACATGACCTACACCTTTTATCTTCTTATTCATCCTATTTTCCCACTCTGATACCTCCCAAATAATTTTGATCCCTTTATTTTCCCACATTTTATCCTTCCCTAAGCTTCCCACACACAAAATCATGCACAGTTCCAAGACACTTTCCCCTTTCACCCCACAATGTGTCCCAGATCCTTGTAGGCAGTAAACCGTTTCAGTCTGTAAAGGTGATCGATACAGTATCTGCTATTGACTCACTGATTGCTGTCATCTCTGGAGAAACAGCCTGAGGGTCTGTGACAGCACTGGCATGCGCCAGGTCAGGGTGCTTAATTTTCTCCCATAGGTTATTGGGGTTCCTCTGCCTGTCACTGTTCCTGTGTGTTCCATCCTTTTCAGGGAGACACATAGGGCAAAAGCCATTTCAAACTCGATGTGAATGTCTGAAGAAGATCAAATGAATGATGTTGTAAAACTTCCCATTTTCCCCATGGGATGCCTGTGCAGCTTAGGTAGCTATGTGAATATTAGGCCTGGTGGTTTAAATATAGTGAACCATATTTGGTAGGGAAAAGAACAAATATTTTCCTCTTTACATCAGTGTAGATACTCCTTCTCTAAGACTTCAAGTGACTTTTATTACCATGCTTGCTCAAAGGCAGTTTAGATTCATGTGTCCATCCCACATGTTCTTACAGGCTCAGCACAGTAAGTAAGCTTCACTAGATTAGGTTTCCTTACATATCAGCAAGAGTTTCAGGACTAAATGAACATAAAAAACTCCACATTACTACAGGCAATTCTAATCAAGCCAAACTAGCTGAATAAAGATAACAGGAAAGAAATGTTATTAATACTGCTATATTTGTAGAGGTAAGGCTCTATATTCTGTCCTGCTGATTTAGATTAATCAGCCTAAATGCAATCTGAAAATTTATAGTAAATAATCAGGATATTGCAAATGTATAAATTCATCAGAATACTGCAGAATTTACAAGAAATATTTCAAAGCCATCTCTTTGTTACAGACAAAGCTATTCTTTCATCAGAATTACAGAAAGTATTCCTAGTAGACATTTTGGCAAATATCATTCCTATCATGAATTTAAAATAAAATCCTGTGTTTCATCTTTCCAGATGAAGATGAATATAGAGAAAAATATATTCTTGTAAGGGCTAATTGTCATGAAATTATGACCAGAAAACAGGAAAGCCTCTTGCTTCACATCAATCTATACCGCATAGAATGTGAAGCAAGTCAATGCATGCATACATCTGTCTCATAATATGCCAATAACAACAAACAAAATACCAAGGGCAAAATTTTCTTAAATTAAAGGTGAGCTCAGTTCAAGAGAAATCAAGACCTTGTTACCAAAACTGAAATATTCTCAGTTAATTTTTTTCATTTCAGCTAACTCTTATCCAGGAGAACCAAGGTCTTCTCAGTCCGGATACCTAAGAAGACAAAGAGTATGTAATTAAATTTGTTGTACATTTACAACGATGTTATGAGTTTAATTTATACCAGTACATACTGTCTCCATGCCATTGGAATTGGTGAAAGCTCATCTGAACAGCCCAAAAGAAAGCAAGGACCACGGTAATAATTAAGCAACTTCCATGTTGATGGGTTTCAGCACTCAATCTCATTTTCTGACTCTCTTTCACTTACCAATACAGAGGAATTTTTCTTTTTATGCTTCTGGATTGCCTAAAACAAAACTCCAGCCACAGTCTGCATTTCTCTTTTCATCTTTCCTTTCTGAAAAAACCGTTGACATGACTGTGTTTTGTAAGTTACAGGTCACCTCCTACACACTAATTACAGTAGATCCCAACATAGAGTTCAAGGAGCACTTCTACTTATTAAGCTCATCTCAAGGACAGACCCATGAGGAGATGATGAGAAAGAGGGGACAGTACTGAATAAACTGAAAAAAAAAATGAAGCTTAAGAAGACAGGAAGCAGCATTTCAACTGTTAATTATAGGATGACACTGAAATGGTTCAGGTTAGATGTGAACCCCCTCCTACTAGAGCTAAAACACTTCTTAGAAGAGTAGTTCAAAGAAAGGCATAATTTCCTTCCTCACAAATCCTGAAATCTTGTCCCATCCATTCTGAGAAAAGAGTAACAGAAACAGTTCTCAGACAACAAAGAAAGAACAAATGATGCCTTCCTAGTATGAAACAGTTTTCTAGGCAGTTCATTGCTGGACAGTTTCCAAATGTCACAGATGAATTGGATGGCAAAACTTCCCTTGACTTCCATGGCAACAGGAGGATTGAATGACAAATGGAAGGGCAGGTAAATCTAGAAAGAATATTATATCATGTCTTGCTGTAATGGAAAAAGTATTGGCATCTGCCACCTTTCCTGGTTTTTGGGTTTTAACAGTGGTTTTAAATTGTGAATTTAAATGAAAATGGAACTAAAATATTACATAAAGAAATAAACTAATTTCATTCATCTCTAAATCTAAAAGCCATTTACAGTTCTTTTTTGTGCTGGTACTAAATGGTGTTTTGCAGGGGGAAACCCACACCACATGGTATTGTATTGTATGGTTAGGCTTCACAAATGAAGATTTGAGAAGGGCTCTATCCATGTGGGTGTGTCCTTTGAGCCTGCACAGTGGATGTTTTAGGTG
Source organism: Sakesphorus luctuosus (assembly GCA_013396695.1). Classification (NCBI taxonomy): domain Eukaryota; kingdom Metazoa; phylum Chordata; class Aves; order Passeriformes; family Thamnophilidae; genus Sakesphorus; species Sakesphorus luctuosus. Next base: position 122,011 of record VWZD01012913.1, on the reverse strand, counting down.
AGGCACAGCGTGCGCAGAACTGGCCCCACGCTTTAACTCCTGAGGTTCATCTGCCACGGCCGAGCGAGTTTGGATGGTGACAATGAAGTCCTCAGGACTAGAAGCTATAGCACCTGGTATTTCCAAGAGGTCTCCCATCCAAGTACTAACCGGGCCTGATCCTGCTTAGCTTCTGAGATCTGACAGGATCAGGTGTCAGGGTGGCATTTTAACACCCACATAAATACTTGGATAATCACACTTTAGTAGCCTAGAGATCTATCCAGTTTTAAAGTGCCTCAAGTTTATGGCTTTAGTAAATCTGTGGGAATGAAAAGAGAACCCAGTGGAGTTGCCTGGATCCAGCTGGTATGGAAAGCTTGACTACTGTGATAATGGAGATGGTCAAGATAATGTTTACCTGAAGAGAGTGCCAGCATTTTGTTAGGAATTGCCAAATCTAGTACACCATTGTGACCTACTCATCTCCTCCAGTCCATCCATCCTGTAGGGAAGATGGACATGTACAGGTACATCTGTGTATGACTGGCCACACTGATCAACACAAAGAGGAAACACACAGCACTCACATAGACAGGCTCATCCATTCATCCTGTTCTGCTGATTTGGAGGGAGGTTTGCTGGTGGACTCTGGCTCCCTGGGTTCCCCTCCAGGTGCTGGCCCCTGGCCATGCCAAACACCAAGGCTTGCTACCTTACTTGCTTTGATGGTATTCAGACTTCCACTTACTGCCACATACAGGCTGGTAAACACCAAATGTCTTCCCAGTAACTGGTTTTCAGACCTCTGTGGTCTCCAGTATCCAAACTCCTGACCTATGTTTGGTACTTGGCCTCAAGACCTCTTTTTCTTCTTGTTGCTGGTCTAGCTTGAAGTTCACATGCAAGCTGTGTGTAGCTATGCTCACATACACACACAGAAGCTTCAAGTTCCCCAGGGAAATGCTTTGCTACACTTGCTGGTGCTCAGACCACCCATGTATGAACACACACTGAACAGACACTCTTCTACTTCAACCAGTCAGCCCTTATGCACAGCACCAAGCAGATTCTCATTTGGGGATGTTATTTCTGATTCATAATTTGAAAATTTTGATAATATAGTAGAATAAAGCACTTCATGTGACATGAGGATACCTTTAAAAATTACTCTTGAATCACAATCTCTACAGGTTAAAAAAGAAACACACTATGTATGAGAAGAGGAAATATATTCTTCTAAGATCTTCCTTGAGTTTCCCCCTTTTTCTTGCGTGTTATATGATTCCTGTACATCACAGGAAACCATAAATATATCCAGCATTTCTTTTTACCATTGATCTCATATTCAAAGGAGTTACTTCAGTTGTATACCAGTGAGGATAGCGATGTAAGATACAGAGATTTCAGATGTGAAAAAAGGATGAAAATGACAACACCTGAGTTGTAAGAAATCTAACTTATCTAGGGAAAAAGGACATCAGATGCATCTTCACTGGAAGTGAAGTCTCTGGAAAAGAGGTATAACAGATTTCATCTTTATGTGTGTTAGAGCAGACCGGGCTCCAACCAGTACAGGAGAGGATTGTGATTACTCTGTGTCTTTATGCAATAGTATGGGTACAGTCTTAAAGCCCTCATTGTCCCAGCATTAGAGAAAAACTCAAAAGATATTTTAATTTATACTTAGAGATGGTTCTACAGAATTCTTTTTGTCCAGGATACAGAAAACCATGATTTGTTTTTTTTTCATTATTAATATTTTCCTTCCATTTATCTTTATTCTGAGTTGATTGTTCATTTGTTTGTTTAGGTTTGAAATTTTTTTTTCTTGTACAGATGTATCCTGTTCATCAAAATTAGAGCAGCTCGTTCTATGCAGACCAGAGTGAATAAACCCTTCCTTTTCTCAAGTATGGAGCTCCTTTTGAAGTAAATAGAGTGAAAATGCTGAGATTCATATATTACTAATATCTGCAACTCCAAAGTCAAAGATTTGTTAAACTGTTCAGAAATCCCAGAAATACTGAACATTTTCTGTGAAGAGAAGTGAACCATCAGTTTTGTCAGGACCTTCTGTGCAGAAAATATTCCAGTCTTTCAGTTTTGTGACAGACCAGTGAGATTTGCTTTCAAAAGTCAGCCATCTAAAGGTTACTAGGTAATTCTCTTGATTTGAGAAACAATAAAGCTATCCTGGAATGTATTACCTCTGGAAGCCTGTACTGGCCAATATTTAAGCTTTGGAATACTTACTTACCTTTTTCTAGGACTGTAATATAGTGTATCCTTGATTACAATCATAAAGTCTTCAGAGAATTAATTACATGGTTAAGTACATTAGCTGAGTTATTACTTCAAAAAGAAAAAAAAAGAAAATCTGTGAGAGACGAGATTCAGCCTTTAGAGAATCATTGCTGTTCACCCAGAGCACATTGCTGGGGATGAAGAAATTCAAAAGGTTCATCATTGTAACCAAAAACAGGGTATGGTTTAACTCATGTAGCTGATGTATTTACAGACTAGGCAGGTCCTATGCTGTCACTTGACTCAGGTAACCTGGTAGAGGGAAGTGAGAAATAGTGGACATACACTATTCACAGATAATAACCTGTATGTCAAGAAAAGGATTATCTTTTATTATTTGTGCTAAACAGTTTTATTTAAATCATTGGCATTCATTAAGTTGACAAAAACGGCAAGTGAAGTAGTCCAGGGCAACCAAATAAGTATTTCTGCCTTCAAGTGAATCAGCTTTGTGTGACTCCATAAAATTCACTTGCCTTAGCAAGAGAAAGTAATTTTGAGTTAACTCTGAGTCCTGCTTATGAAATCCACGTCTATACAAAGAGTATAACATGATATTATTTAAGGGGATTTGATATGGTTAGACATATATAAGAAGAATTTGAGGTATGCTCTTTGAACATATCCATCAGTACAGAGAGGTTCTGGTACTAAATCAGTTGTTTGAAAGTTGTGCTTACAGTTTTATACTGTGAACTGCGTTTACTATTTCCCAAATTATTCTTTAGTGTCATTTCTATCTTCCTCTAACTTGTTTTTTAGAATTTCTTCAGTTAGAATATACAGTATTTCTATATTTATAAACTTATAAAACACTAAATGATCAGGAAGTTCTTCTTCTGACTATATTATATTCTCCACTCATCAAGACATTACATTTCAAGACCATAAGGTATTCAGATACTGTATTTGTATGTTCCCTTGAAGCACTTGAGGCAGACTTTGCATACCAACTCAGCTACACTAGCAGAGGTGCTCCCAATTTCCCTAACCTGCAAGTGCTCCCTTCCATTCATAGTAAGATGAGAGTAATGCACAGTAGTCTACCCAATTCTACAGACACAAGAAGATCTGGAGCAATTTAGGCAAATTATTTCCATGCTGAAGAGCCAGTATTCCAAGTTACCATATGTAAGAAGGTTAACAGCCAGGAATGGTATTCCATAACTAGTTATATCACACATGGTTTATGCAGAAACTTCATAATGTTTTACACTGGTGGATTCAAAACTGGTCATGATATAAATTATATTGCTAGGAAAATATGTGACTCAAGTCCTGAGTGAAAGGAAAGTGTTGTGAATATGGAATATGTAAAATTTTCTTAAGAAGGGACATTATTTGATGTGTGAACTTTGTATACTTTGAAGCATAATCAAGAAGAAGACAGATTTAATCTGTGAAACAGAGAGCAGCTAGCAAGCCCTGAGTGACGTTGAGGTGTTAGAAAAACAAATTGCTTGTTGGTAGAATTGCCTAGTTAAGGTTTAGGGTTTGACATACTTCAATGATCTCCAGCCTAGGGGGAGATTAACAAAGCTTGGGAATAAGGTTGCACCACTAATAGTGGATACAAAGAATGCAGAATTAACAGGCCACAAGGACATTTGGCAGATCTCCCAAGAGAAGGAAGAATCTAATAAAGCAACTGTGCTGAATTAGCTCTGACTGGGTAAAAAGTAATTCCTGCAGGAGGAGATCATGACCACCAACTCACAGACCACCAGGCCAACTGACTCAAAGAAGAGAAAGGCTGAGCATGCAGACTAATTAGCATGAGAAGTGAGAGAATAATTAACCAATAGAAGATAAAATGCTAATTAATTAGATAACTATAACTTGTAGCCAATGAATGCTAATTCCTTTGTTTGCTAAAACATATATAAAAAGTTTTGATAGTTGGTGTGCTTGATTTGTGGAATACCCCTGAGCAGCCAGGCTTGCACAACTCTGAAATAAAAAATCAATGTCTCTCTCAAGTGTTTAATTATTGGTGTGTTACACACTGGGTAATTGATCCAATTTTTGTGGATAGCAAGAAGATTTTAGTATTGCAGTTAGGGCACCGTAAGACCTAACTTTTAACCCCCTGGTTTTCATTGAGAAGTCTGAAACTCTGTTCTAGGTAGATGGATTACTCTTTTAATGACAGAAAATAGTTAGTGACTCAGACTGGGACTCTCAAAATCAGTTACATTAAATTGCTTAAGATCATGAGGAGGGGGACAGAGAGAAAAGCATGGATCTCACTCAGAGTCATATTTTATTCCACAGGGGTTTAACAACCCAGGAGTGTCTCCTGTAAACACATATCCCTGCTTTTTCTTTCTCCTAAAATGAAATATAGATCACTGTTCAGGCAGAGGAGATAATGTGCAGGCCTTGCTGGAGAATGGATCCCCATGTATACTCATCTAACAGCTTCACTGAAACACCACTCAAAGCAGTCCTCAGAGACAGCTGTGATTGATAGACACATTGTCTATTCAAGATTGTGCTAACTCAGTTTGAAGGGTGGGACAATATGCACAGTCCTGCAAAAAAAAGTGTATTCACTGAATAGAGGGTGAATCAAGGTGAAATATGAACAATCAGATTGCAAGGCAGGAGCAGTCTGAAATGTTGCTCTAATCAATGTGTCATTCTGACCAATGGAGTCAGAAACATGATAGCTTAGGTTTTGGACATGAATACATGACAAAGCTTTGTCATGGGCATCTTGGTGCTAATACCTTGATAGACGAAGTATTTTTGTTTGGGCTATGCCTTGGTAACAGAAAACCAGGCTGAGTTTGCTACCAAACTGAACTTACAGCTGTGTTTTACAAAACAAGGTTAGGGGTGGAGTTTTCAAATAGCTGATAAACTGCTACCAAGATTGCAATGCCTACACTGCACATCTGCTAACAGAAGACAGCAACAGTCAAAGAGAACATTTTTATCAAATAGTTTGACAGTCTGTGAGAGATGGAGTTAATTTGTCTATTTTGCCTCAGGAAAGACCTAGCCTGCAAGAGCAGATTGAAAAGTCCTCTGTACAAAATTTCCATGCAACTAGCACACAGACTGGTGCTTACGGTACACTCTGGCAGACATGAATTTGGATACCTTTCAGAAGTAGAAGTATCCTCCTCTGTATGTGAGAATGCTGTAGCCAGCTGGCTCTTCTGGGAGGAAACCTCTTCCTCACCAGTGGTTTCCAGAGACAGTCCTTTCTACCACTGTGTCTTGTAAGGACCACAATCTTGCATACTCCAAGTGTTGCCTGGACTAGGCGTACACAGCTGCATGACGAAGAGTGTTATATGTAAGGGTGAGCTCAGCCACTGACCATCCATGGTGCTTAATTACTGTTCCTGATTTGAACTGCTTCAGGCATCTCTCTCTAGAAGAGGTCTGCTGTAACATGGCTCCTCCTCAGCAGCACGGACATGTGCCTGTCCATACTATTACCTCTTTGACCCCCTCCTGTTTAGTACCACTACAAGATGAGCCCAAGGGGACATAAGCCAAATAGTGTCTATGGAGAAATTAATCTGCTTTAGTTTAGGAAGCCACAAGTCAAAGTCTGTGTACTTTTCCTGGTCTGTCTTTATAGCTGGCGGAGAAATAGAAACCTCTGGAGGTGAAAACTCATCCCAGCATTGGGACCTGCACTATCAACTCTCATTTCATTCCCAGGTCATAAAATGCAGACTACCTATGTTGGATGCCTGTCTTTGAGGGCCAGCCAGCTCCCTCAGGGGTGAGCACCAAGTGCCTTTCACAGGATGATCCTGCCTGGACAGGTAGTATGGTGTGCTGCCCCTGAGGTCATGCTAGACCCACACCCTGGCAGACCTCATGCTTTGATGTGGCCCAGCCATACTGCACCCCAATGCTGGCACACAACACATTTGCATGGCAAAACAAGCCCCCTAACTATTCAGGCCTCCTTGAGCTGAATCCCACCCCTCAGAGCATTATTTTATGGGGCATCATGAAAGATCTAGAGAGGATTTAACCAAACCTGGATGTGGGCAGTTTTCATGGGAATGTGACAGGGATATGCACAACAGGCAGTGAATATCTTGTTCAGGGTTGTCTCCCTAGGGTGGTAATGGAGGCAGTGCAAAACTGTTCTAAAAGGTGTACCTTGAGGGTCACTTTCTTGAGTGCTTTTGTACAGCGGGGATCTAGGGTGACATGCTCGGATTCAGAGATGTAACTTTTACATCATTGCAGATGAACCTTGAAAAGTGATTTTTGACAACAAGAATGTTAAAAGGGCTCAGGAGAAGATAATTTCCAACATAATAAACAAACACATTAATCCTTATCAAGTACCACAACATTTCTATCCATAATGCCCATGCATTACTCACTATATCAAGAAAGGTTCCTCTGCTGAAGAGCACAACATAATAAAATTGCTCTGAAAAAAGTTAATATTTATTATGCTTGTGGCACCACGAGAGTTTGAATGACTGATCTGACAGGCACAGTTGATGATAATAGACTTAGAAGCCATTAAAGACTTGATAGCACAAAATAAGTCCTTCCATTCATCAGCTAGTTCTGCCTAAAAAAGAAGATACAATACTTGATGTACCCATACTTTACAAAAAGCCCAGGCTGCAAGCATATTATTGAGCCCTAAATCATGTTCCACTTACAGGATATGGAGGAAATCTGCATTACCATATGAGGGCCATCAATTCATGTATTTCTTTTCATGGCTGGACACACCAGGTCTGACCAAACTGTAAACAAGCACCTACTCTTGTGGCTGCATCACATGGCTACTTTCTGGTGGATAAATTAGTCTTGGGCCCTTTTTAAAAAAGACCTGATATTATATGGGGCAAGAGCAAATATGAGTTTAAAAGCATGTGATTTATTAGTATTGGGGACATGTGTAGTCTAATTACCTTTGCCTTTAACCCTGCCTGGGTGAAATTGTTAGAACTGGGTCAGGCACATCTAAGCATATGGATTATAGATTGCATAGATAACCATATTCCCATGGACTTCATCCAGTTTGTACACTGGTTTTGTTTCACTTGCTCAAAACAATGGCTTTAGAAATCATATAAATTCCATGGGAATTTGTATGCAGAATGAATGGTGCATTTTAATTTGAAATGTTTGTAAATGAACGAGTCACTTCAGGGTCATGATTAGATTTGTGTTACAAGAACTCACATTACCATCTTCTCTGAATGATAAAACATTTTCTGCACCTTCAGAACTCAGATTGCATTAAACAATCTCAAGGTTTTTTACAATTCCATGTGAAAAAAACACTAATAATCATTTCTTCTTCCAGAGAAAGACATGATCACATCCACATGCTAAGATGGTGTTTGAATCTTCAAATTTTTGCTAACTAAAGGCTAAGTTCTTCTGGAAAACTTGAGAGCACTTGATTTGAGGCAGTAATGTTGTACAGAACTGTAGCTTGGTTGTGTTCTCTAAACATTAAAATGGAAGACTCTGATTTGCAAATCATAGAAAATAAGTCAGGAAGGGATCTCAGAGAATCGTTAAGGTCCCTTACCTTGTCAGTGCTGGATAAGAAATAGCCAGCAACCATCTCTGTGGTGATTTTTTTTTTTTTTTTGAATATGGAGGGATTCTCTTAGTAGAATTTCCTGGCTAACACAGGTTTATCTTGCTCTTCTTTCTCCTTTACTACAGAAATGACCACTTTCTACATTTGTCACTTAAATCAACTCTCCACTAATTGATGCCAGGTAACAAGGGATACTTTGGAAGCAAATATCTATTAAATCTAAGGGTCAAATCTTTAGTTCTTTTTTAAAACTACAGCCTTTTCTCTACATCGTTCTAGGAGTCAATTAGAATCAAAAGATTTCTACCAGATAAGGAGTACAGAATTTGCCAACGCTTATATAAACAGCGGTGCTGAGACCAAGTCCTTTCTCATTAGTCCTCAGTTTTCTGTGTTTTAGAAGGATTCATACCATCAATAATTGGAAGGCAACAACAGCCCAGAATATAAAACTAATGTGAACTACAAATCAGCTAATTCTAGTAGCATTCAGTGTATCATGACCTCCTCAGCACTTCCGTTACACTAATTCCAGAGGAATGAGATGTAAAAGGAGCTATATGCACCCATTTTCAACAACACATAATCAGGAAACATGCAACTCAATAAGCTGTAGAGAGAACAACTCATACTATCCTATTTACAGATCAGGAAGATCTGTAATGAACATTGTAAAGAAATAATGAATAACTAATTAATTAATAATTAAAGAGTGAAAAATCATAAGAAACTATGTTATCCTTGAAAGTTGACAGAACTTTACAAATAAAACTTAAGAGGCAGAATGGAATCAGCATATGGAATGACAAGTAGACTAAAGGGATCTGTAACAGCCATGAAACTCAGAAATAATAATGTGCTTGAAGTCTGTTGAAATTACCTCAATTTCCCCCTCCAGTCAGCAGTAATTTTTCTCTTAGTGGGAATGGTATAAGGTTGGCAGGTCTGTATTCAACCCACAGTACTACAGCCAAGGAGAAAAACATCCCTAAAAACCTCAACACAAAAGAAGCAGCTGTCTGAAAAGATAAATCACTGCCGAAATACTCAGACAGCCTATTCAAACACAGGCAAAGGCAGTAAATACTAGCATTTGATAAACACAACAAATGAAGCAATTGATGCTCAGCTCTTGTGGTACAAGGTAATAACAGACCATGCACATATTTACCCAACTGTTCTCCTTTCTGGGTGGTAGAGATTGACAGACAGTGCTCTGGTTTCAAAAGTTCTTGCACAAAATCAAAAAGTGGTCAACACATTTTCCAATTTCAGGAATTTCAAGATGTATAGCTAACTGGTACCTCTATTATTTGTGCTATGTCCTTTTGGTCAGTTGAACTACTCCACTAGGCTGTATTCAGCTTTGATCTGAGAGAAGAGTGCAATACATACACTGCTTTCAAGGAAATATCTCTAAGTCACTTTTTTCTTCTTAATAGCTCTGTAACTGCACTTCAAGTTGACAGAACCCTGCCCTACAAGAGGGTTTTCTTCTCGTCTATAACTTACAAAGCTGAACTAGGGAGTGAGGCTGTAGTTAAGCCTCAGTGTACTCCCTGAGCTGTCTCCATGACCTGAACAGGGCATATACCTTTGCATCCAGATGTCTGTCACTTGCAAAGCCAAATTGGGCAAAAAAAATTACACATTAGGTTGCCTTTTTAGAATTCAGTGGTGGAGTTCATTGAAGAAAATTCCAACAAATTACATATATCCAACATCAGCTGTGTGAAGACACTGTAAGTGCTGATGGGACCATGCGATGGATATGAAGCACATTGTTTGACTGGTTCAGCTGCACTGGAGGTAGATGGTGTGATATTGAAGAGTAAAAGAGGCCCAAGTCTTCCTCCTGGGAACTAGTGTCAGCACTGGCTTGCATCCAAACAGTAGCTTAGCTCAGTGTGCAGCAGTAGCAATATTTGGAATCCAAAGAGGTCCCAGCTAACTGGAAGCCAGTGAATGTTGTCCTGATTTTCAAAAAGGGCAAAGCGCACATCTGGATAAACACATCAGTTACCCAAAGGAGAAACACGTTATGCCCTCTTCACTGATGGTTCCTGCCACATTGTAGGGAAGACTCAAAAGTGGAAAGCAGCTGTCTGGAGTCCAATTCAACAAGTGGCAGAAGCTACTCAACGAGAAGACTAATCAAGTTAATTTGTGAAGCTCAAAGCCATTCAATTAGCCCTGGACATTGCTGAACGAGAGAAGTGGTCAAGGCTTTACCTCTACGCTGACTTGTGGATGATAGCCAATGCCCTGTGGGGATGGCTAGACTGATGGAAGAAGACCAATTGGAAATGTAGAGGAAAACCCATGTGGGCTGCTGATATATGGCAAGACATAACAACTTGAGTACAAGAAATTAACTGTGAAAATTTGCCATATGGATGTCCATGTGCCCAAAAATTGAGCTAATTAGGAAGATCACAACAACAAAGAGGCAGACTGAGCTGCACAGATCAAGGTGTCATACTTAGATCTGGACTGGCAGCATAAGGGAGAGTTGTTTCTGGCTCGATGGGCCCATGATGTCTCAGACCATCAGGGCAGAGATGCCACCTATAGGTGGGCTTGAGACCGAGGTGTGGATCTAACCATGAACACTATTTCCAGGTTACCCTGCCATTAAACAGGCATAGAGAGTGAAGCCCCTCTGGTATGGTGAATGCTGGGATTAATATAGATACGGAGATGCTTGGCATGTTGGTTATATCACATTGCCACAGACCTGCCAAGGTAAGCTCTATGCACTCACCTTGGTGGAAAAATCTGCTGGATGGATGGAGACATTATCTGGTGCCTCTTGCCACTGCCTGGAACACCATCCTGGATCTTGAAAAGCGAGTATTACTGGGACACTGCACCCCAGAGCAAATTGAGTCAGACAATGGAACCCATTTCAAGAACAGTTTAATAACGACCTGAGCAAATGAGCATGGCACTGAGTGGGTGTGTCATATCTCAAAGTATGCAGCAGCCACTGGGAAGGTTGAATGGTGTAATGGACTATTGATAACCACTCTGAAGGCATTGGGTAGAGGGACTTTCAAGCACTGTGATTAGCACCTAGCAAAAGCTACATGGTTAGTCAACACTAGAGGCTTGGTCAATTGAGCCTGTCCTGACCAAGGATAGAGACAAAGTTCCCGTAATTCACTTCAAAGGTATGTTGATAGGTAAAGTAATTTGGATTGACCCAGTCTTGAGCAAAGGCAAACACATTCATGGGATTGTCTTTGCTCAGGGACCAGGATGTACCTGGTGGATAATGAGAGAAGATGGAGAGACCCAGTGTGAGCTTCAAGGAGATTNTGGAACCCATTTCAAGAACAGTTTAATAACGACCTGAGCAAATGAGCATGGCACTGAGTGGGTGTGTCATATCTCAAAGTATGCAGCAGCCACTGGGAAGGTTGAATGGTGTAATGGACTATTGATAACCACTCTGAAGGCATTGGGTAGAGGGACTTTCAAGCACTGTGATTAGCACCTAGCAAAAGCTACATGGTTAGTCAACACTAGAGGCTTGGTCAATTGAGCCTGTCCTGACCAAGGATAGAGACAAAGTTCCCGTAATTCACTTCAAAGGTATGTTGATAGGTAAAGTAATTTGGATTGACCCAGTCTTGAGCAAAGGCAAACACATTCATGGGATTGTCTTTGCTCAGGGACCAGGATGTACCTGGTGGATAATGAGAGAAGATGGAGAGACCCAGTGTGAGCTTCAAGGAGATTTAACCTTGGGGAAAAGATAATTTGTATTCTGAGTTGTATGTTGCAGGAAATAAGTCACTGAACAAGGAAGACCCGAGCCAAGCTAGTGTTGGTGCCCAACCATCCATTGCTTCTCCTGCCCTGAGTACTCATCTTGATGGAATGAAGCTCAAGATCTGGAGGGGTGGAAGACAGCCCTAAAAAAATGATCCGTGCAAGCATGGGAAATAGGTGGATATCAGATCTGGGTATGATGTAAATGGTACGGAATGAAGTGTGGAGATTGTAGTGGGTCTGGCTGAGCCAGAATTGATTTCCCCATAGTAGCCCTCACAGTGCTGTGCTCTGCCTTGGTAGCTAAAGGAATGCTCATAAAACACACATTTTTTGGCAACTGTTGAGCACAGCACTGGAACATTCCTTCTTCAATTGAGGGCAAGATCCTGGGAGGGATACAAGTGAGGCAGCTGACCCACAGTGACCAAGGGGATATTCCATACCATATGACATCAACCCAGATATAAAAGCCAAGGCAAGGAGCAGGAGCAGAGGCAATCATTGTCTCCAATGGCTGCTGACAGNATCTGGAGGGGTGGAAGACAGCCCTAAAAAAATGATCCGTGCAAGCATGGGAAATAGGTGGATATCAGATCTGGGTATGATGTAAATGGTACGGAATAAAGTGTGGAGATTGTAGTGGGTCTGGCTGAGCCAGAATTGATTTCCCCATAGTAGCCCTCACAGTGCTGTGCTCTGCCTTGGTAGCTAAAGGAATGCTCATAAAACACACATTTTTTGGCAACTGTTGAGCACAGCACTGGAACATTCCTTCTTCAATTGAGGGCAAGATCCTGGGAGGGATACAAGTGAGGCAGCTGACCCACAGTGACCAAGGGGATATTCCATACCATATGACATCAACCCAGATATAAAAGCCAAGGCAAGGAGCAGGAGCAGAGGCAATCATTGTCTCCAATGGCTGCTGACAGCCATTACACGTGCTGGAGCCCTGCTTCTCAGAGGAGTAGCCGACCATTGCTGCTTATGGGAAGCAGAGATTAACTGACTTCTGCTTTGTGTGCACACATGCTGCTTTTGCTTTTTTTTTCTTTTTGCATAAATATAAACTGCCTTATCTCAACGCATGGTTTGTGTTCTTTCTTTTTCCCTCCCACTGTGCTCTCTCCCCTGTCCAGCTGGGAAAGGAAATGATAGAGCAGTTGGGTGGGCATCTGGCATTCAGCCAAGTTGAACCCACTACAATGGTGAAGGGAAAATGCCAGATTCTATACCTGGGATGGGGCAACCCCAGATACACTACAGACTGGGGAATGAGATGATGGAATGCAGGACTGTGGAAAGGTGCCTGGGGGTCCTGGTCTCNCAATCATTGTCTCCAATGGCTGCTGACAGCCATTACACGTGCTGGAGCCCTGCTTCTCAGAGGAGTAGCCGACCATTGCTGCTTATGGGAAGCAGAGATTAACTGACTTCTGCTTTGTGTGCACACATGCTGCTTTTGCTTTTTTTTTCTTTTTGCATAAATATAAACTGCCTTATCTCAACGCATGGTTTGTGTTCTTTCTTTTTCCCTCCCACTGTGCTCTCTCCCCTGTCCAGCTGGGAAAGGAAATGATAGAGCAGCTGGGTGGGCATCTGGCATTCAGCCAAGTTGAACCCACTACAATGGTGAAGGGAAAATGCCAGATTCTATACCTGGGATGGGGCAACCCCAGATACACTACAGACTGGGGAATGAGATGATGGAATGCAGGACTGTGGAAAGGTGCCTGGGGGTCCTGGTCTCTGGCAAGATGAATATGAGTCAGCAGTGCCCTGGCAGCCAGGAGAGCCAACCATGTCCTGGGAGGTGTCAGGCAAAGCATCGCCAGTTAGTCGAGGGAGGGGATTGTCCTGCTCTGCTCTGCACTGGGGCAGCCTCACCTTGAATATTGTGTGCAGTTTTGGGTGCCACAGTATAAGGAAGATATTAAGCTTTTAGAAAGTGTCCAAAGGAGGGCAACAAAGATGGTGAAGGGCCTTGAGAGGAAGCCATGTGAGGAGCAACTGAGGTCACTTGGTCTATTTAGCCTGGAGAAGAGGAGGCTGAGGGGAGACCTCACTGCAGTTACAACTTCCTTGTGAGGGGAAGAGGAGGAAGAGGAGGAGCAGGCACTGATTTCTTCTCTATGGTGACCAGTGACAGAACCTGAAGGAATGGCCTGAAGTTATGCTAGGGAAGGTTTAGGTTGGATAGTAGAAAGAGGTTCTTCACCCAGGGGGTGGTTGGGCACTGGAACAGGCTTCCCAGGGAAGCGGTCACAGCACCAAGCCTGACAGATTTCAAGAAGAGTTCAAGAAAGTGTTGGGCTTTATCGAGAGGAACATTGATAACAAAACAAAAGACAACATCTGACTGCTATGAAAGAACTTGTGCAGCCACATCCTGAGAAGTATAGGGAAGTTCATATACTTCTAATATTCAACACAAGAAAAATAAAGTAGAAGAAACTAAAAGATCAAGAGTATAGAGCCTTACGAGTTGAGACCAAGGGGGGCAGGACTTACAAGAAGAGACTAAAAAGGCCAGTTGGATGGAATACAAATAAGGTTTGTGAAGCCTTGAAAACAGTGGATAAGACAATGTAGAGCTGTTACTCATCAAACTGTGAGAAGTTTGAATGACAGATGGGTTTTTAAACCAGTAGGAGCTAGATTTAAAGCATGTGAAACAAAGTAACTCTCTCCAGAGGGTGGTGAACTTCTGCAATTTACAGCCATAAGGGTTTGTGCATACAGATGATATCAGCAGGTTCAGAAAATTATTAGACAACTCATGCACAATAGGTCTATAAAGAGATACGAAAAGCAGAAGAAAGGCATTGCTTTCTAAAAATCTCTGACACACCAGCTGGGGTTGTAAGTACAGGATGGGACAGCAGAAAATGGTGAGACTTGTTTGCACTGCTGACCATCTCTCTTGTCAATGGTGATGCCATGAGAGACCCCAGCAAAGCAGGACTCTGAGCCAAGTTGGTGTGAGACAGGATAAAAGTGAAAGTCCTTTAATATCAGGCCTAGGGCCCACAGGATTACATATCGGCATGCATGTCGAACACTGATTTCTATGTTTTTTATAATATTGTCTACCCAATCCCCAGTTCACACATCTCTCAGTCCAGCCCTGTTCTGCACCTGGTCGCACCTTCTCAGGATTTGAGTTAGGGGTCAGTGGGACCCTGTCTTCATCATTCTCTTCTTCCTCAGCACACAAAGGCCTCTTGGAGCTTTTCCAGTATTCTTAGACCCAAGGTTTTGGCTCATGTTTATGTCTCATTCTGCAGGCCTTTCTGATAGTTTTCAGTTTTCTGCCTTGAAGAGAGTCTAAACAACTAAAAGAATTTGAGCTACTGATATATGGCAGAGATTGGCTTGCATAAACATTGAACTTAAGTTGTTAGAAATATTAGCACACTAAATCTACATTTTACTAGTTACAAGAACTTCTAAAATCTATAAAAATGAAAAAATCAAAAAATCAAAAACCCCTTAGGCATCAATGGAGAGACAGAACAGGAAGCTGGGTAGACCTCTGGTCTGACCCAGACAAGCATTTATGCTGTTATTATGTCCTTATCTTCAGTCTGATGTGAATACAGCTATGTAGTAGGCAATTCATATTCTGCTGACTTCAACCACATCATCACAAATAATCAAAAAAAGAAAAAAATAGTCGTGTCTGACAAGGATTACATTGGTGTGGGAATCTGAATTCACTACCAATCCATATATTAAAGCTTGAATAAAAATGTAGTTCATCAAGAAGTGAAGAAAAAAGAGAACACAGGAGAAGTATTCTGCTATATTAACATGTTTAATTCTTTACGCAAGCTTTTGTTAGTCAAGCCTACGCAACTGCTGCCATAAAAGGATAGTATTGTTTATGACATGATGTAGAGACTAAAGGTGGAAAACGACCAGGTAGGAATATGATTATCTTGTATTCAATTTGTGTGTGACATTCAGAAAGTGGCAGGAAGTAAATAAGGATAATTTCATCATTATTGCATAGTGCTCACACTTTAATGCTTTTATAATGTACAGTAGCTTTCTGGGCCTTTCCACAGTAATTGCTGGGTTGACTCAGAGCACCATCAATATTCTGCAACTGCATTATACTGCATAATGCTAATGGTATTACAGAATGATAGCAGGCAAATAATTACAACATGAAGCAAAGGAAAAACAAAGAAGGGACAGAAGCATTGGGTAGACTGCGTGGCGTGACTCTAGATGAGGTGGGAAGGGAGATGGAAGCACTGCATAGTTAATATTGTCATCTGTGTGGTTGTAGCTGATGGCTTCAAAAAGCTATTCCACCCAAGCTGTTGCCACCAGAAGACTTGATTCAGTGTATATATAAACATATGCTTCTCCTGAGCATGTGAACAAGACCACTGAAGGTCAGGTTACTATGCACTTCTTCAGTGAGAACACAGGTAGATCTGTGGCTTTCTAGATCGTGGTCTGTGACAATGATCGTTTCAGAAGTTAAAAAAAAGTATGTGTCAGACACAAAGCCTAAATTATCTTGATCCAACAAGGATTAGAAAGCATTTCATGATAGAAACAACTAGTATTACAACCTTCATTGGGATTTTACTTTTCTGAAGGATATCAGCTGCAACGTGGACACAGGCTACATATGCAGGGAAAAGTTAAATCACCACTCATAACTGGGCATATTAACTGAAAACATGAAATAAAAATCATGCCTAAAATGAAATGTTCCCTTCACTGAGCAGTGGGGAGGAAAAGGCAGAAAATATCTATACTGTCTTATAATGTCTTTTCCTTAAAATTAATAACAATTATTGCAGCCAAAATGTATCTCAGGACCTCTTCAAACAAAGCATGAACTACGTAAAATATTTAAATATTTTGTGAAAAGTAGCCTTTGTGTGTTTATTACTTCACTCTTTACTAGTAGAGTAAATTGAAAGATCATCACCATGAAAGAGGTAAAGATTTTGTATATTTCAAAATACTTATTTGAAGCTACAAAAGATAGAAATGTTTAATTATTGACCACAGCTAAGATTCTAAGCTATTCTAAGAAATACTTGTATTTCTTAGAATCAGAGAAGTTGGCACAAACCACTGTAGATCATCTAGTTCAACCCTGCTGCTCGGAGCTGAGTGAGCAACACGATGCTGATCAGGACTGTGGTCAATTGGCTTTTGAATACATCCCTGGATGGAGACTCCACAAGCTGTCTGGGAAACCTCTTCCAGTGTTAAATCACTCCCACAGTGACTTGCTTTTCCTGATGTTTAAACTGAATTTCCTATATTTCAGCTTTGGCCATTGCCTCATGTCCCTTTACTGGCATCACTGGGTAGTGTCAAGCTGCATCTTCTTAATTTCCTCCCTTCAGGCACTTGTACACATTCATTAAATCCCCTTTTACATTCTTTTTTCCAAATTGAATTATGACAGAACTTTCAGCCTGTCTTATTTGTCAGATGCTGCAGTCCCTCAGTCATCTTAATGACCCTTCACTGCCTTTACTAGACTTG
Organism: Sakesphorus luctuosus; assembly: GCA_013396695.1. Classification (NCBI taxonomy): domain Eukaryota; kingdom Metazoa; phylum Chordata; class Aves; order Passeriformes; family Thamnophilidae; genus Sakesphorus; species Sakesphorus luctuosus. The sequence continues at coordinate 104,868 of VWZD01012913.1, read as the reverse complement.
GTCTAGTAAATCCATCTCTCTCTTGTTCTGTAGAGCTCAGAACTAGACACAACACTGCAGATGTGCCTTTGACAGTGCTGAGTAGAGGGGAGGAATCACATTCCTTGGCCTTTTGGCAATGCTCTTCCTAATGCAGTGTGGGAGGTGGTTGGCCTTTGTTTCAATGGAGCATTGCATTTTTGTCCAGAAGAGCCACTGAATCCTTCTCTCTAGTGATTCAGTAACCACTGTGTACTGATGCACAGGCTTATTGTTCTCCATGCAGGGGCAGGACTTGGCATTTCTCTTTGATGAACTTGATGAGATTCCTGTTGGACTATTTCTCCAGATTACCAAGGGATCTCTGAAGGGCAGCACACTCCTCTGCTCCATTTTGCATCCTTCACAAAACTTGCTGAGGGTGCTGTTTTTTGCATAATTCCAGGTCATTAAAGAATTTGTTAAACTGTACTGGATGGAGTATCAATGCTTGCACTCCTCCACCAATGACTGGCCTCCAGCTGGACTTTGTGCAGCTGATCACAACCCTCTGAGCCCAGCAGTTCAGTCAGATATCAGCCCACCTTCCTGTCTACTTAGTTCCACTTCATCATCTTTTCAATGGAGATGTGAAGAGAAACTGCATCAAGAGGTTTACTAAAGTCAAGGTAGAAAACATCCACTGGTTTCTCCATATACACCAGCCCGGTTTTCTCATCCCAGAAGGTATTAAATTGATTAACCACCATTCTTCTTTTGTAAATCCATGCTGACTCCCAGTCACCTCTAGGACTTCATGTGTTTGGATATGGCTTTAAGAATTATTTGTTCCATTATCCTCCAGGGACTGAAGTGAGGCTTTCCATCCTGTTGTTTCCCAGACTGTCCTCCTTGACCTTCTCAAAGAGCATAGTGGTGTTTACTTTCTTCCAGTCCTCTAGAAATCCTGACAGTTACCACAGCCTTTCAAACATGATCAGTGGATACATAGAGTGGTGCATAGTGTTTTTATCACAGTCTCACAGTGACATGGTGCGACCCTTATTTTCTCTTTTCCCATGTGTTTCAATCTACTTTATTTCTTTTTCCAATAGACTAGGAAAAAGAAGTTTGAAGAGCTGAAATTCTTACAGATTTCAGACTTGAAGAAAGGTTGTGTGGCCAAAAGCCTGCCTCTAGTTTTCTGCATTTTTTTCCCAGTGATATTTATTGGTCTTATATCAGCTGTTTCCTTTTGCAGCAAATTTTCTTGCTTTAGTACCATCACTGCAAAAAGAATTCAGCACTTTTCTCTGCAGGAGTTAGTTGAAGGAAGTATTAAAGAATTACTCTGAAAGTATAGTAATTTATGACTTCATCAGAAATAATATTCTGAGTCTGCTTTCCTTTCCTAAAATACTGCTAAACTTTTGACTTCCTGAAGCTGCTATGTACAGCCCTATACACAGCTACACCACTAGCAGAAGAGATACCGTGCATCAGAAAAGGCATGCAGATGCATTTCTTAAGAACCAAAAGTCTTCTTTTGCACTGAATATTCTTGGTTCACGTGTTCTATGAATATACCTTAAAAAAAATTGTTAGGAAATTTTAACACCCCTTTTTAACACCCTTTTTAAACACCCTTTTTTGTGTTTTTATTAAAGATCTTTCTTTCTCCAGGATTTTCATGAACTATAAGCTCTTAAAATTAATCCTGAAATGAATAACTTGATGTAGGAGAGAGAACTTGACCCTTCTGTAGAATAATAGGGCTTTCTGTTCCCTAAAACAAATCATGCTCTGAGCCTGCCTTTCTGGTAGCAGTGGGCCCCAGTGGAAGGATACTTGCTGACTGTTCTCTTCCTGAAAGTTATGGTTAAATGCAGCCAGTCTCACTCTGAAAAAGAAACAGAACATTTAAGTCATGCTGCTGTTAGTAATTAAAACCAAACAAACAGCAACAACAAAGAGCAGATTTTATGGCAGAGCATTACTTGCATATGAACAAAGAGTTTGGTCCTTGATAGAAAATACTACTCTAAAGACACATTCCTTAAAAAAACAGCTTCTTATATTTCTACAGAGGGATTGCCAAGAAATTCCTGGATCTCATGGCATGACAATTCCTCCCTTCCTCTATGTGGTAGGTTGACTCTGTCTGGATGGCAGGCACCCATCAAAGCTTCTCTACCACTCCCCTCTGCAAATGAGCAGAAGAAAATATAACAAAAGGCCTATAAGTTGAGATAAGGGCAGAGAGAGATCACTCACTGATCGCTGTCAGGGAAAAACAGACTCAGCTTGGGGAAATTAATTAAACTTATTACCAATTAAAATCAAAGCAGGATCATGAGAAGTAAAACAAATCTTAAAAACACCTTCCCTCCAGGAGCACATATCCACCTGCAGCCCAGGAAGGAGTTCCGTGCCGGAACAGCTGTATGTCCAAAAGAAGGCTGTGATCCGGTGGGAAGCCCATGCTGGAGTGGGGTCCTGTGGATGTGAACTCGAAACTGAGCATCCTGTGCTGGAGCAGAAAGGTGGGAGATTTTGTTTTCTCTTCACTGCAGCAGGCCTGTGCTCCTGTGGCTCAAAGATGAATAAAATGAAATGCTGGTTATACCATGACAGTCCTGGTTGATAGTGGAACCTGTTGAAGTGCTCCAAATAATGGTTTGGCTTGCTATCTATTCTCTTTCTGTTTAAAACCATTACACCTTGTTCTATCAAGATGATGGCTGTATTTTTCTCCATTATCTCAGCTGGAGAACTGGCATTGGAGCACAGATTGAGCCAAGCTAGGTTTGCAGGGTCACAGCTCAGCAGACCAGAGGGCTTTCCACCACAGACCACACTTGTCTAACCTTATGGTACCCGAGAGAAAGACAAGAAAATAAGTACCATGTAATAGTGAAGACAGTACAGGAAAAAAACAGTTAGGGAGCTTTCTCTTTCTCTTCAAACCCTCAGCAACATCTGAAGTTAAATGACAGTTTTTTGTTGCTAGGACATTTGAAGAAAGAAGGGGACAGGAGGCAGTGACTCCTCTGCAATATGGCAAAAATTCCAAAGACATGATGATTTCTAGTTCCTGGGGACACCAACAACCATCTGGGTCAAACTTCCTAAGAAACAGAATGCACAAAGATCAGACATTGAATTTAGTCTCCAAGTAATCTTGCATGTGGTGTTTTTATTTTTTTTTCTTTTTTGTAAGGCACATATTGGAAAAGTGCCTTTAAGATCTTCCCAGAAGTAAGCATAAATCCATAGTTATATCAGCCAGTATACTATTCTGATTCGCTTTAATGACTTTTTTTTCCCTACTGTATCTGATTTAGCATTATGTCCATCTTCAATTTGTGATAATATAATGGCCAATCTTCACGAACAAAGATTTGGGAAGGGATCACCCCACGTGTGCCCTCCGAGCCTGCACAGTGGATTTTTTAGGTGAGGCACAGCGTGCGCAGAACTGGCCCCACCGTTTAAGTCCTGAGGTTCATTTTGCCACGGCCGAGCAAGCTTGGACAGTGACAGTGAAGTCTCCTTAGGACTATCTACAACACCCAGTACTAACCGAGGCTGACCCTGCTTCGCATCCGAGATCTGACAGGATCGGATGGCAGGGAGGCATTGAACTGCCGGGGCTGCCCGTACTGAGACTCGAACTCGCGACCTTGGGAGTCGGAGACCGGAGTGCTCTCCACTATGCCACGGGACCATCCCTTGTGATAAAGAAGCGTGGAATTAAACACAATTTTGGATAGCATGCAACAGCAGTGAGATATACAGAAGGACTATTAAAGCAACACTTCTGCAAGTGTTAGACAGCATCTCCTGATAAACCAGGAGACTTCTTCACCAGTGCTGGGTTGTCTCCCTTGGTAGGGGCCGTACGGCCAAAGACTTATGTTGGGTGCATTTCACCTCACACAGCTTCTGACTGCTGAAATGTACATGTTTGTGTTAGTCTCCTGCAGTTAATAAAGGCAAAAAGACAAATTTGTCATCTATTGAAAATGACATATGCCATGAAAGGGTTTGCTTTTTTTTACCATGCTGATACTACTAATCAAAACAATCCAGATGGCTGGCAAAGGTGTAAAGTTAAATGACACCTACAGTCAGCAATGTTCTTCACTAACAGGCCATTGCTTCAAAGCTTTCAATCAGTGGTCTCAGATATTAAAGCAAAATAAAACTTGTTCCTCAAATTCTTGCAGAGCAAGAATAACATAAATACTTATTAAACCAGGAAAGAGACAGCAAAAACATGCACATATTCAGAGTACAAGTAGGCATCTTAATTTTACACAATGGATAAAGTATCATAATTTTCCCTTTCTTGACAATTCCACTTGGAACACTTATATATCCCACTATTCCTGTGCTCATTCAACCTTTCACATCCAGCACAAAAATAGTTTTAATGCCAAATTCAACACTATAAATTCCATTCCTGGAATAAAATACCTGAAAGTTCCCAATTCCCCTTGTTGATCTAACCTTTGAAATCCTCATAGACTGGTTTGAGAAAGAGGAATTCAGCCTGAGGCAGGTGCAGAGCAGAACAGTTTTATCAATCATAGAAAGAGAGAGCTTGTTTTGTGTGAAAATTTAATGCTCAGATAGTTTAACAAAACAAAGGGGACAGACACATGATGCAACTGATTTTTACAAATACATCAAAAAAAGGGTTATTTAATTGGAAGGAAGTGCTCTTACAAGCCCAAAATGACATAGGCTGCCCAAGGAATAAATTAAAATTGCGTATTGGAAAAAATGTTCTATTTGCTTACCCAGTGAAGTCCTGAAAGCAGTTTCTGGCATGGCTAATAAGGATGAATGGAAAGAATATAATTTCAAATGGACCCCAACCACCCAAAGGATGTTGTCAACTAGTGCACCTGAATTACTTGTGACAAGAGAAGGCTGGAGTCAGGGGCCCAGGACTATACTCACAGTCATGTTTTACTCATATTCCCAGCTGCAGACATAGAATTTTAGCTCCTATGTTGCTGAAGTCAACCTGTAGCTTTAACTTATTTCAGGGAGGGAAGATGCCTAGAGGTGTCATTTGGTTGGCAATGATAACATCAGATGTCCTGCTATTTTCTCTGAATCCCTGGCTACTCTGTGTCTGTGTCATTATATGTTTCAGCTCAGGTAATCCAGCCACAAGGCAGAGCAGAAGTTCCAGATGCATCATTAAAAGAAGATACAGGCATAAAAGGGATGAAAACTATCTCAGGCATGCCATACCAAACATGCACATTTGATGCAGCAAAAAGGTACACTCCAAGCAAGAAGCAACCCTGACCCAGGAGTCAGTTTTACAAAGCAGAGCTGCTGAAGAGCAAATCAAGTGCTATGAAATGACCTCTTTGGTTCAGGTTCAGACAGTCTTAGATGTGTCATCTGATCTAAGTTTGTCCTGAAGGAGTGAGAGCAGAGCATTGCCTTCTCGTCTTTTCATCCCAGCTCCCCAGCGGGATGAAGAAAGAAGATGCCCCTACTATAGCTCTAGGACTTTTGAACTAGCCTGATGATGAAACATATAACTGAATTTTTCCTTCTTTTCCTTATTTTCTGTGTGGTCCAATTCTGTTTTCTACCTATTCTGTGAATTCCAATATCTAATTGTAGCTAATATGTCCTTAATAATTTTTCTGGTATCGGAGATGCTCTACTGTAACTCAATGAACATGAAATATAGTATTAAACATCAAGGAGTGCTCTTTTCTGTGGTTCCAAGATGTAAATGAAAAAATAACTGCAAGGCATGTATGAGAGCATTTTGTGTGGTTTTGGGGAGTTTTTGGCATTACTGTTTCCCGACTGCTATAAAAAATGAGATTTGCGTGGTTAGGACAGTCTTCAAAGCACTGTTCCTCCATTTGAAGACAGGACTCCTAGAGGAAGGCCTCTTCCAATCCCTGTGAACCATCCCAGGAGCCCAGACCAGTGCTATAATCCAACTACTGCTCCTAGCTGTCTTAATAAAGGACCAAATGCAAAGCCCTCACTACAGTTCTGGCCCTAGGCAACCAGTTTCACCAGTGACCTCAAGAGAGTCAAGACTTAAAATCTCCGTTGGATCTGAATTCCACTCCTGCACTGTGGCCTCATTTCTAATACATAAACCAGCATAGTTCTCAAAATTAGTATCCTGTAACACTTAAACCTGGCACTTTTCATGTGGTGATAACCATGCTCAATATGACAGTGCAAATATACTAGGCAAGCCAGGGCAACCCAGATAAGCTAAATGCAAAAGTATCTCTCCCTAAAGAACCCAGATGAATTTCAGTACAACAAAAGATTTTGGTTAGGCTGGTCTCACACAAAAGGATTGGTGGTACATTGCTCATTTTACGGATGTTAAATGTGCCTTTTATGTCCAAGATCATAAGCAACATACTTTTAACAGCCTGACATATTTAGAGGAAAACAAATTTCCTTTCTGCTCAGCAGATGGAAATTACAGATGAGACAGCTGGGAACAAAGCAACAATATCTATAAATCTAGTACTTTATCAACCTATTTCAGGCTGTACAATTAGAAAAGTTATCAGTGACATCACAGCTCATGATACATACCCGCTGAAGTGTCCGCTTTGGGAAGATCAATATGGGTAAGTCATCATGAGACTAAAAGACATACATCATTTAAATTACACTACACTCCCAGGTGATGAGCTAGGTTATCTGAAAGCAATTGTACTGCACATGGAGCTGACGTCAGACACCAGAGTGTGCTAAGATTTACACGACTTGCTCTGAATGCCCTAAAAAGGAGATCAGTGTGATAATTTTCATGAGGCTGATTAATCCATAGTTAACAGATGATTTTGGTTTTTTCTTTCTTTTTTTTTTTTTAATGGATATGTAAGGATTAGGATAGCTTAATCAGCCAGTAGAAAATTCCAGGGAAAGAGCATATTGGTGGCTCTTTCTTCTCTGCTTCCTGTGACACCTCTCTCAGGAAAGAAGAACCAATACATGTCTGTAACACCAGTTTGGATTCATGCCATCTTAGCCTATACTTGAGTTTATCAACCTCATGTGTTTTATAACAGGCAGAGAAAACCTGGACATTTCAGGCAGAATTAATTACATAGCCTTTAGACATCTGCCTTTAAGAAAGGTCATGCCTTGGTGTCTTTTTCCCTCATCACTTTAAAAAGGAAGCTGAATAGAGAAATTCAGCTATAGGCATTGTGGTTTGCCAGATGAATTACACTCTGTGATTTACAGTTTAAAAATCCCTCCTAATCTCAAGGTTTATTTTTCATGAATCAGAGTGGGATTACATTGTGGTCATATCATGCACAAACAGGAACAGGTTTGGCAGAAGCCACCCTTGGGCTTTTGCCTTCTCACTGTCTTTCATCAGAGAGAGCATGATCCCATTCCACCTGATGCAGTGTGGGATACCATAAACTCTGTCTTATTCCTACTTTGTTCATATTTACCCTACATTAGAGCTTAGTGAGTAACAAACATACTCAAGAAATGAGACATATGACTTCTAGACCTGTTTCACTGAAAGGAGGGAACAGTAAATCCAGTGTTGTTCTCTCCAGGGAGAAAAACGTAATTGCTATATTGGGAACTGTCCTCCTTCCTGTTTAAGCTGGGCATATAGCCAACAGTATGAGAACATGTAGGTTCATAAGGAGAAAAAATAAAGAACTTGAGTCCAGTCTTGGTCTTAAAGTACTAAGTTGGGTAAAACCACTGATTAGAAAAAAGCTGATTATGATATCACAATGATTTGCACCAAGTTCATGACTATCTCCAAAACGAGGTGAGGTTTTGTTTTCTAATTCATTACCTCTGTCTGTGTTTCTCAAAATTAATCCATATCTATTAACACAGTAAAATTAAACAAGAAACTCTATTTCCTGAAAGATAATACCGCAAAGAGAGCTCTGCTACAGGGAATGATGCTGCTAGCATTCCAGCTAACCAAGAGTTCAGCACCATAGAAATATGGCATAATTAGTGCTTTCAAGAGCTATAGTTCCAATTATAATGCTAAACATATGATAGTTCCCTTGCCTTTTAACTAGTGCTGCAGGTAGAAAAGTAAAACTGCTGTATTGCCTTGGCCAGTGCATTTGCCTTCAGTCCCTGTGTAGTTGGTGCAGTCTTATTCTTCTAAATGTACTTCGATCATCCACTTTATTTATCTCGTTTAATAACTGAAAGATGAATGAATGACAGTTTTCAATTTAAAAAAATAAAAATAAAACTTAATAGTGCTAATAGGGCTAAACAAGTACAAGCTAGGATCTAACCTAGTGTCCAATCTTCAGCAGTGAGGAATAGCAGATATTTCATGCCAATAGGGGAAGCATGTTGGGATACTGATCAAGTACTCTGAACCCTGTAGCTGACAGGTTTGTTGAGGTAAAGATGCTATGTTTGCATTTGACTGGGAAGTTAATGGAAGAGTTAAGAAGAACCAGGCCTCTACTCATCAGCAATGGTGAGTTTGTTTCTGAAATTCTATATTTTAAAGAAAAAGGGAATGGAAAACTTCTAACTTGTTATGGTCTTATACTTTTTAAGGATATTGTAAAATCATGTTGCTTTTCTTTCCATCCCCTGCTTCCAGCCCTGATCTAGGATCTGGTTTCATAAACATGTGAATTTCCAAATTTGTGAGTACAGCAGCCAGCACCCCACACCTTTCACTAAGGCATGCACAAATACAATTCTTCACGGTAGACAGCGTCCCCTTGTACTTGTGGAGTGACAGCTATGAGCACTATAAGCAGCTGCTGAAGAGTGCTGTGGTACCTGTCTGGTACCTGGATCTACCCTTTGGAGCTCAGCAGCACTGAGCTGCTCATGGGCTCACATTTCATGCCCCACTTTTTCTCAGTTCTGACCATTTTTGCTGTCTGGAATTTAAGGAATTTTGTTCACTTTCAAGTAGTCACCTCCACCTTGCCACAGTGTGACAAGGACACTGCATGTTCTGAGGACTTGTTTCAAGTCACAGAATCAGAGAACCTATTAGGTTGGAAAGACCTCTGAGATCAGAGTCTAACCAACATCATCATGTCAAATAGACCACAGCATGAAGTGCCACATCCAGTCTTTCCCTGAAAACCTCCAGGGGTGGTGACTTCACCCCCTTCCAGAGCAGCCCATTCTAATATCCAATCACCCCTACAGTGAAGAATTTCTTTCTAATGTCTAACATAAACCTTGCCTGGTGTAGCTTAAGACTAGGACTCTTGTCTTATCAGTAGTTAGCTGGGAAAAGAAACCAACTTCCACCTTGCTACAACCTCCTTCCAGGTAGTTGCAGAAAGTGATAAGGTCTCCCCTGAGCTTCATCTTCTCCAGGCTATACAAACCCAGCACTTTCAGGCACTCCTCATAGGACTTGTGCTTCAGACACTTCACCAGCTTTGTTGCCCTTCTCTGAATCCCTTCCAGCTCCTCAATGTCCTTCCTGAGCTTAGGGGCCAGTACTGGACACAATACTTGAGCCACAGCTGCACCAGTGCCAAGTACAGAGAATGAATCACTTTCCTGGTCCTGCTAACCACACTATTCCTGATATGAGACAGAATATCATTGGTCGTCTTGGCCATCTGGGCACTGTTTAGGTTCAAAGACAATGTGTGCCAGCAGGTGGGACGTCCAATGGAATAGAAACTCCTCCCTCCAAATTACTGCAAATTTGAAATTATGAGATTTTTGAGAAAAGTGTAGAAATTAATAACAGTTTTTACTAAAGCACAGAACAGAACAGAACAAAACAACTGAACAATAGCAGAGAAAATGTCACCCAAAAATCACTCTTTCACCTCTGCGCCACCAAGGCGACACCACAGTCCCAGTGTGGTCATGTGATCACAGTGGAGCTGGGGCAGAGCTGCTGCCATGCCAGGTGGGTGACATGTGAAGAAGTTCACAAAATGGGGTCCCAAGTCTCCCCAATGTGGCTGCAGTGGTGGTGGGGCAGTGCTGATGGGCTCTGAATGAAAAAATATCAAAAAGCTACAGAAAACAGCAGCTGCACCGGAGGTCAAGAAGCAGCAGAAAACATTGGCTCTGTCAGGAAGCTGCCAGAGGAGGCAGGGGGTGGCTGCAGGAGCCAGCACTGCAGGAGCCGGTGCAGCACAGCAGCAGAAATGCTGGGAGCAGGGATGCACAAAACAGGAGTGCAAAGCAGGTCTCCCACAGCTGCTGGTGATTCCCACTTGACTGCAGTCCCAGGACCAAGAGGGTGCATTCCATGTCAGGAAAGAGAGACCAGTGGCAGCTGTGGTACCAGGAACAAGAGAGCAAAACAGAACTGCTGGCTTATTTTAGTCATCTCAGTTCTTGTGGGACCTTCACTTCAAGGGATTTCATTTCAGTTCCCGCAGTGTTTTTGCTTCAAGGGTCCTGTCTCCCCTGCCAACTGCCCCTGCCCCACTTCTGCTGCCAGCATCCAAGTGGTGGCCAGCATGGTGTGTTGCTGTTGGCGGTGGGGCAGCAGCAACCTTCCTATCCCCAGGTGGCTGCTCTGGCTTGGAGTGCTGCTGCCTGGGGCCATGCGTCTTTGCACACCATAACCCTCCCAAAACGTCATGGCAGCACAGAAGACTTCAGCTAGAAGATCTAAACCACAACAGGCACAGGCACACTGCTGGCTCATGTTCAGCCAGCTGTTAACCAGAACCCCCAGGCACTCTGCTCCCAGCCTGTAGTGTTGCATGGGGTTATTTTGGAAAAGTGTAGGACTGGTACTTGGTCTTTTTGAACCTCATGCCATTGGTCTAGGCCCATCTCTAGCTTAGTCATGGCTCCAAAGTATGCGACTGCCAAAGCAGCTGATATGACTTTATTTGGGGGCTTTCAATGAAATTGTCTGCAAAACTCAGGCTGATGTGAGCAGCTAGTTTGGAGACCTTTGGACTGACAGTTAACAAAATTCCAGTCAATTTGAAAACACAGAAACATAACAATAAATGTTGAAATGCATTAGCAATTTGAACCACTCAGATCCACTTGCTACCTACCTTTCACATTTCTCTCTCTTCCATAGCCAAGTGCTGCATTGACAGGTCTGAATTTACATTCTTTGTGCATGATTTTGATGTTGTCAGAGGTCCTTGTTTCCGAGACAGATATATGCTCATTTCGTTGTTACAAATGTTGACTGATCCAGTTAAACCTGTGTATTTCTATGTATGAATGTGTCATTCAAATTACACATCCCATGTGGGAAGGGTCAAGGGATTTACAACATTTATAATATTTATAATGTCACTGGGATTACCTTTAATCAAATTTCCATATTTTCTACTAAACAAGCTGGGGATTTTTGGTTGGTTGGGGTTTTTTTGTTTGTTTGTTTTGTAGAGACAAACACAGAAAACATATAAAGCCTTTTGAAAGAAGTAAATAGGGACTGAAATAGTTTCCAGAAGAGTCTGGTTATTGGACTCCTTCTGGGCAGTCTAGTTGTGATTTAGTTTAATTTAAAAACTTTTACAAGAAAGAAAAGGATCTTTCAGCTCATGGTGATTGTTTTGAAATTACCTTTCTAAAAATTCAGTTTTAAACACAAAAAAATTCTCCAGAAGCTTTCTGAAGCTGCACTGCTTTCTCCTCTGCTGGGAGACAGCCTATTTCAAAACCGAACAGAGAAACATAAAATTCATTGAAAGCAAAGACTTTGGAGCCCATTTTAGTTCCACTAATAAAGCCCAGATACCAGCATTCAGTTGCTGAAACAAAGGACTCTAGAGTTAAATCCACCTGTTTATTATACAGATAATGTTGTGGCAATAGCTGCTGGCAGGAACCTGTTTGAAGAAATAGGTACAGAAATAGGAGAAAATATGAAAGTAAATATCAACATAAGAAAAATGATGTGATTTCCAGTAGAGTATAATGATTTCAGAAGTGAAATACTAGTTATATGAAAGAGCAATTGGTTATGTACAAGTGGGGAGAACAGCCAAGCCCAGAGCTTTAATGCATGCAATGGCAACCGCTGTTCCTGATATCCACCATCACTACTCTGGCATTTGTCCACCCGTATATGTCAGTCCTTTCCCATATGGACTACACTGCCTGCTCTGTGGTGAATGGGATGAGGACAGCAAAAGTGCAACCCTGACCTTTGCAGCTGGTCCCTGGAGCAGTAGCAGGAGGAATTTCTGTTTATTTGCTCCCAGCTTATGCCCCTGCACAAAGCTTTTCTCCCATTGCTCCTTCCTGAGGCCTTGGTTACATCTATGTTATAATTTCTTTTTATGGTGCTAATTAGACTGCACTGCTAGGAATGACCTGAATACCTCTACCTATTCCCAAGTTTTGTCTCTCTGCAGCAATGCTATGGTTTTAAGTAACATGAACTACAACTTTTTGATGCCTGTTAGCCACATGTCCCATTGCAGGAGATGTTTAAGGATCTTACTGTGAAATAATTCATGGTCCACTGCCAGCCAGACAGCACCAATGCAAAGGCAGATGGGAGGCATGGAGACCATTGGGCCACCTCTTACATGTTGCCCTTGCAGGTAAGGATACTCCTGCCTCTGTGTGTGCATCACGTTGCTGTGTCTAACACGCAAGATCTGCCGACAGTTTGTTTCCCCAGGCAGAACCCATGTTTCATAATAAGCCTAGTATAAATGCTTTTCTCAATGTAAACTCTATGTGAATTTGACACAAATCCACAAATCATGCTTTAAAAATGCAGTTCAAGACCTGTGAAGTGGTTTTGCCACACAGAACAAGAACCTGAGGCACTGTTGTAGTTTTGATGTAAATTCTCTCCCTGCCACTAACTCCCCATGCCATTAGTTAACAAAAGAAGTAGTTAACTACTACCAATTCCTTCTTGATCGTTTTGGGTGGGACGTCACACAGCTCTGGGGCAAGGTTGGAGCTGTGTGTGTTGTCTGTCGGAGAGAAACTGTTTGGCTGCTCCTCGCTGCTCCTGTGCAGTAAGCTGTTTTTTTCTTGCCACTGCTGTTTCTCCTGGTTTTCAGTATTGGGGTCCCGGTCACCACTCCAGTCTCACCGTCACCGGCAGTGTCACGGCCACCCACCCCACCATGGCAGCGACCTGAGAAAGAGCAGTCACAGGTGCCTTTCGGGACACGCTGCAGCTCTCCACTCCCAGCTTTCCTTCTTCGTTTAGGACAAAGGACAAGGAGAGAGAGAATTCATCTGAGTGCTCACAGCTCATCTCTGCCTTTCTGGGAAAAGACTGAGAACTCACCCTGCAGCCAGCCAAGGTGTGACACTGACTCTGTCCATAAATATAACTATTCCAGGAGGAACCTACAGTTTTGGGGGTTGTTCTCTTTTGTTTTTACTTGTGGTGTTGGAGAAGTAGTTTGCTGTGGTCTGTTTACAGTTATATCTATATCTACGTATATATATATATATTTATATAGTAGTTAAGAACAGTTATCCTTCTTATATCCATTTTCTAATTAAAGTTTCTTTTTCTTAAATTTAATAAAGAGTAACGTGATTATTGTGGAGGAATCCTCTCCTCTTCTTTTTTAGTAAACATTTTGGTTTCTTCCCTCAGACTAAGACAGGCACATAAATGCAGAGGTGTAAGCTGCCTGTTCCAGGAGCTAGAGGTGGTTAGAGGTGGAAAGGTGTAAAGACCCCTTGCCAACAATGAAGGAATTCCCCACAGCAGCTATGACCAGTTTTCATGCTTTTTAAAAAAGAGTCTATAACTGGTGAAAGAGAGGACTGGCAGTAATTTGCAGTGCAGCAGGGAACTCTTAGGTGCTGTGGTGTTTTGTGGAAGTGTTTAATGAGAAGATGGACTAGGAAGTCTCTTAATTAGGGCAAGGAAATCAACAAACAGAAGAGATGCTTACAGCAGAAACAGGAGGCACAAAGATCTGTTCAGCCGTTCATAGGGTGCAATCACAGATTTAACTGAACAGTTAAAACTGGTTAAATCAGTGTTAAATTTCAGCACAGATTTTAAAGAGTGAAACATTCCCCCAACTGCTGGGTGCTGTGGCCAGTGACACATTTCATCTCTGGCCAGCAGGACTTTGCTGACCCACATGACTGCTTTAGTGTGATGAGCTGTAGCATCTCACCAGGAAGGAAGCTCGGGCTGTCCACTTACACCTTGTGAATGGTGTTTGAAACCAGGGACACTCTGAACATGTCTGCCTTGAGCTGAAAACCCTGTTTTGCTTGCAGGGTTGCCTTTTGCTCCCCTGCTGTCTTTTGACCTCCATCTTGATTAAAATTCTTCACTGAAGGTAGACAGTAGCACAGGGATAACAACAGAGGAGCCTTATGTGGTGAGAAAATAAACAAAAAGATTGCAACCATCCATTGCAGGACAGGTATTCAGTTATGAGCTCTAAAACAGATATAACTAGATCTCAGAATAGTGGACTAGAGGTTTTGGTCATGTAGCAGAAGGCAGTAGATTTATTAGGAATTGCTACGGTACTGGCCTCTACTAGCTAATGAAGGACAGCACACTGTTCCCTGAGCTGCCAGAGATGCTTGCAGTAAGTCACACAGTACACTATCAGCCCAGCATTGTACCTGAGACAGCCTTTCATGCTGGGGAAGACTGAGTAGTCCAGGCAAATACCACACTCTGGCCTTGTATGGTTCACGCTTAGAAAATCAGGGTGTTGTACCCTACTCCACTATGCTTCTGATTCTGTGACTATGTCACATGAAAAGGCAGGTGTGGGGGATACACCTTAGAGATTTATTTGTCTGTAAATGCCCCAGGGAAAAATGAAACCATGTAAGTCCAATCTAGTCTGTTTGGTATTCTGCATAGGAATCGTTCACCAAACAGATTTACAAGATTGGGGTAAGTTGATTGCCCTTTTTGGGGGACTGCCTCATAACAGCACAAGGGAAACCCCTCAGAGGATATTTCCCACAAGTTATTTTGCCATCAACAAACCTGTTAGCACCTTATAGTGGACTCACTCTAATAGTTTACAGAATGACACTATTAATACAAATTCTGACAAGTTAATAAGGTTCGTGGTCATTGGTGGTCAAGTCTAGCTACAAAAGAACACTTAAAATAATGCAACAATACTGTAAAGTAAGACATAAGCACAGACTCTAAAACAAAACAATGTACTCATGTATTATGAAGCAAAAGCAAGCTCTAGTCCTTAAAAGCAGTGATCAATGTGCATAGCTTAAATTTCTCACCCAACAGAGGTATCTCTGAGCAGAGGAGGGAGGCAGATTCAATCCTTCAGTCAATCCCAGCAGTTTCAATGGAAATCTTCCTCCAGTTTCTCCCCATTTTCAACTTCCTTTTATACTATTTGTTTAGGGTTAGGTAGAGTTTGAATGATTTTAGACATAAGTGCTAAATTTGGGTAGTGTCATGTGGCATCTATTTTTTCTTGATGGACAAGTTGGCACAGGTCAAAGTGTCTCCATGTTCCCTTCCTGAAGGATGTTTGTGAAGAGGGGCCATGGTGTCTTCACATCGCTCCATTCTCTGGTGTATCCAGGTGTTCATCAAAACTTGAGGAACTTTGTGGGGCATCATGAGCTTATATCTAGGAAGCAGCATCCGGTTTTCTTTGTGTCCTCATCTGGGAAGCAACAGCTGGTTTTCCTCTGTAATTCTTATTCTCTTTTAACTTTTGTCCTTGTCCATTACTCCACAGACTACCACAGGCAAATTGAGTTCAGTTCTCCCTGTATGTGACAGAGCAATTGCAGCTTGGGATAATTTGCAAAGAAGGACTCAGCCCTCCTGCAAAGCCTGATTTTACAGAAGGAACTGCCAAGCACTGACCATGGCAGCTGCAGAGCAGGCCATACATCATAATTACACTCCAAAAGTTTGGGACCCATAATATTCAGAAATCATTCTGAACAGCACATTAGTCTTACAGCTGTCAAAGGGTTAACTTTAGCACTGTTGAAATCAAGAAGATTTTAGTGAACTTCAGTGGAGGCAGGAATTGCCATGGGATATATAAAGGCTCTCAGATTAGAAACAGTTTCGGGTCCTCATAAATTTCTGTATCCTTGTTTTCAAGTGACCCTGAAGCAGACTACACTGTTCTTGCAGCATAACTGTCTTGGAGTAGGATTAAGCACACCCTGCCCCATGTTTTCAGCCCATAGACATTGAATGCAGGGTCAAAACTACCTTAAACATGGCCATCTCAGGGGTTTTAGCTCTGGTTGTAGCATTGTCCAACTGGCATTTCTGGACATAATTTTGTGTTATCTCTCTGGTTTAATTCTGAGACAGTTTGCTGTTTCCAACCCCCTGTAATCTCCATCAGGCCCTTGTGCCCATCTGCAATGACAATGTCAGGCAAACAAGACCCATGTTGTCTGCTGGAAGGACCCTGGCACAGCCATCTGCAGAGCAGTGGGGAGTTGTAGGCAGAATTCAAATGGGATTAAACTCAGGCTACTGGAAAAGACACTGTGGATACACAATGTTGGGCTTCTGACTGCCTCAGCTTCAAACCTTTCCAAGGAAACACTTGTTACAGGATGGACAAATGCAGTCCAAAAAAGCAAAGCTGTGGATATCTTCCAGACTACTGGACCACAAGGGATTCAGCTCAGCCTGTGATCACATTCAGCCCTGACAAGGTGTCAGCTGTAATTGGCAGCAGTTGACCTGTCCTGGGTAGCACATCAAGTGTGTTGTAGATAAGTCTGAAGTTGTTTTATGTTTAGTGTTTTGGTTTGGGAATGGTACTCCCCAGTTTAGTGCTCCCACTGAAACTGTGCAAATGCTCACCCCTTATCCCCTGCAACTGCAAGCCTAAAAGGCAAAGATCACAGGTTGAGATAAGAATAATTTACTGGAAACAGCAATTAAATAAGAAGAACAAATAGTTACTGCAACAATACTAATTTTAAAAAGTGTACAAAAGAGAAGGTGATTTACATGCAAAATGCTCACCAAGCCTGAGGCAATGAAACAGTGGCAGAGAGCTCTCCTTTGTTCAACTTGAAGTAACTGCAAGAGAGAGAGTCCCTTTCCCCCTTCCCTGGCAATGGCATGAGGTGAAATTGAATAAGAGAAGGGTCTTCGCCATGCCCTCTCCCACTGATCTGGGCCAAAACCAGGACAGCTCGGATCTGCAGGTAGCTGAGGGTGCAAGCCTTACTGACTTTGCAGCAAAAAGTAGTTGAGGTGTGAAGAGTTTAATGCTTATTTTCATGTATTTCTATGTCATCAGATTTTGCAGGATTTTTTGGCCCGCTCTAATATATGAAACAGTTCAATCTTCTTCTAGGGAAGTAGTTGGATTTTTATGCAGTTTATAGGTGTAAACAAATCTAGATTATATATATGCTGCTTTAGAAGGATTTCATAGAATCATAGAATATTAAGCGTTGGAATGGACTTTACATATCATCCAACCCTAAACCCACTGCCATGGGCAGGGACAAGGCCTTGTCCAATCTGGCCTCAAACACTGCCAGGGTTAAGACATCCATAACCTCCCTGGACATGTTCCAGTATCTCATCACCCCCACAGTAAAGAATATTTTCCCAGTATTAAGCCTAAATTTCCCCTCTTTCAGTTTGTACTCGTTACCCCTTGTCCCATCACTACAGTTTCTGATGAAGAGTCCCCATCCCTGTAGGTCCCTTTCAGATATTGCTGTGAGGTCTCCATGCAACCTTCTCTTCTCCAGCTGGTTGGCCCCAAATTCCTCAGTGTGTCATCATAGTGGAAGTCCTCCAGTCTTCTTATCAACTTCATGGCCCTCTTCTAGACTTCCTTGAACAATTCCATGTCTTTCTTATGTTGGGGACAATAGAACTGTACAGAGTATGTTCCATAAATGCATCCTTCTGAGAAATCATTATTACTCATTTCAGATAACTTGAGCTTCTGGGACCCTAAAAAATGTGCAGTGCTCTTTAAAAAACAGAAAAAGCCATTAGAGCAAAGCTCTTCAAGAGAAATTTGAAAAGTGCTATTAGTCTTCTATTTGAACCCCTTTTTTATCTAGGATTTGATTTTGTTAATTAGTATCCAGCTTTAAAAATCTGAAGCAGAGGCAGGAGGATTCAGGGTCTTTCAAATTATCATCAGTAAAGTACTTTCATTCAGAGTTTCCAGATATGGAGGAATACTTATATATTATTATTGCAATTTTCTGATGTTATTTCACTTTAGAAACCCAGGAGTATTTCAAATCTCATCAGTTCATCCAAAACTCTGGTGCATCGATTTTAATGAGCTCAAATCCTTGAATGGTGTAAATCAGAATAACATCTGTCATTCCTGGTTTTCACTTTGTTTGATTATTTAAATACATTGAAATAAAGACCCTTGATATAGTGCTTCAGTTGTATTTTAAATGTCTTTTGAATAGTTCTTCATGCCATTGTATTCAATCACTTATGTAATTAAACAACAGTAACATTTTTCATTGCGTGTGTTATACCTCTATGAACTACCTGAGATTTTTAACAGGTTTGATGCTGCAGGATACTAAGTGTGCAAAGAAGCGGCCAAATATCAGCACCATTAGTAGGGTTGTTTGCATGGAAAGTCGGGGCTGACAGCAAATTATGAAATTTGGAATACTTTCATACAAAGTTGCAAAATTCATAGGCTCCACATAAAATAGAATAGGATAGGGACAGAATAGAATAGAATAGAATAGAATAGAATAGAATAGAATAGAATAGAATAGAATAGAATCATTTTAGTTGGAAGGGACCTACAATGACTATCTAGTCCAACTGCCTGATCACTTCAGGGCTGAGCAGAAGTTAAAGTATGTTGCTAAGGGCATTGTCCAAATGCCTCTTTATAACTGACAGACTCGAGGCATCTACCAGCTCTCTAGGAAGCCTGTTCCAGTGTCTGACTACACTCTTGGTAAAGAAACGCTTCCAAATGTAAAGTCTAAACCTCCTCTAGCACAGCTTTGAACCATTCCCATGTGTCCTTTAACTAGATACCAAGCAGAAGAGCTCAGTACCTCCTTCTCCACATCTTCTCCTCAGGAAGCTGTAGAGAGCAATGGGGTCACCCCTCAACCTCCTTTTTTTTCAAGACAAACTCCAAATCTTTAGCTGCTCCTTAAAGTCCATGCCTTCCAGCCCTTTTACCAGCTTCATTTCCTTCCTCTGGACACATTTAAGGACCTTGATATCCTTCTTAAATTGTGAGGCCCAGAACTGCACTCAGTACTCAAGGGGACACTGCACCAACACTGAATACGGTGGGATTCAACTGGCTAGTTGTGTTATGTTTAGAATCATAGAATCATTTAAGGTAGAAAAAGACCTTTAACATCATCAAGTCCAACTGTAAATCAAACACTGCTGAAGTCCCCCACTAAGCTGTGTCCCTTTGCACCACGTCTACATGTTTGGCACGCTCCAGGATGCGTTTTACCTTCTTGGATGCCAGGGCACTTGGCTGACTTGCATTGAGCCTGCCGCCAACCAGCACTCCCACATCCCTCTCTGCAGGGCTGTTCTCCAGCCACTCGTCTGTCAACTTTCCACTTGTGCCTGCTGTTACTCTGTTGCAGGTGCAGCATCTGGCGTTTGTGTCTATGGGAAATGCACATGCGAGTCAATCACACTAGAAAGATAGTGAATGTGTTAGACCTGTGCTAGACTGGTTTCTACATACCTTAGGCTGGGTTTAGCTTGACTTACATTTTGAATGTCTATAAAGTAAATCAGTATATTGGTATATTGATTTTGATTGCTGGTCATCCTAAACTCTTGTGAATCAATTACAGAACACTTTCTATGACAGATGACTCATCTCACCTGTCTTGGAACCAAACCCTAGGTAAGCATGAAAAGAAACACTGTCCAAAAGTGCTCATTCATCCTATTAATGACAAAGGCTGGTTCAAAATTTGGTCTTCTAAATACCACCTTTTGTTCGAAGGAAAGTTTCAGTACTAATGGCATATTAGGTGCCTAATGGGACTATGCAGGTGTTTTCTGATTGATCTTCAGAATTTAAGTGCCTCCTGTGTTTTACGTTTCCAGCACATGAGAATTACTTGGATCATGTCCTTTCACTTTAGTTGTACAGCCACAGGCAGGCATATAACAAGAAACACCTTTGGAAATGGTCTGGTTCCTAGTGTTTTCCACAGCAGTATATCTATGTGTTTAGGACAATGATGAAGTCACAGCTGATGCCATATGTAGAAATGTACATTAAGCCTCTTAATAACCTTAGCCTCGCTAATCAGTTTCTTTCCATTCACAAGTCTGTAACCTTTTCCCTGGTGCCCTTAGTGCACTTCATTCACACTCTTTCAGAGGTCAGAAATGTTAAACATTCATGGTCACTGCCACACATGCCTGGCTTATCTTCTACAAGTGATCATCCAGGTTTAGTCATCCTCTGTGTCTTGCATAGCTACTACCAAGTGTGAAATGTCTATCTTTGTAGGAATATAGAATCATAGAATCGATCAGGTTGGAAAAGACCTCCGAGATCATCAAATCCAACCCTTGGTCCAACTCCAGTCCATTAACTAGACCATGGCACCCAGTGCCACATCCAATCTGCGTTTAAAAATCTCCAGGGATGGTGAATCCACCACCTCTCTGGGCAGGCCATTCCAATGCCTGATTACTCTCTCTGTGAAGAATTTTTTTCTGATCTCCAACTTAAATTTCCCCTGGCAGAGCTTGAGCCCGTGCCCCCTTGTCCTATTGCTGAGTGCCTGGGAGAAGAGACCAACCCCCACCTGGCTAGAACTTCCCTTCAGGTAGTTACAGACAGTGCTGAGGTCACCTCTGAGCCTCCTCTTCTCCAGGCTAAACAACCCAAGCTCCCTCAGCCTCTCCCCATAGGACTTGTGCTCCAGACTTGTTTCATATTCTGAGTAAATCTACAAGATCCATTGTGTGAAACAGTTCAAAGCACCTATCTGTTGGACTGATACTATAGTTTTCCATAAGGTGTATGCAGAAAAAAAGTCTTGGGCTCTGGGCTTAAATGAGAAGCTTTATAAGAACAGTAGTCTGTCATGATGGAGAGGCACCTTAATAGGGCAATAGAGATTTAATATTGGCAGAACTACTCTTTGCAGGTTTTTGTCTTTCTGTTTGCATTTTATGGAGCTATAAAAAAAGAGAAATAAAAGTAAAAAGAAAAAAACAGTGTCCCATTTGAGCTAGAAGAGAATCTAGGTCTTATCCAATATTAATAGAAAGACAGTGATCGGTCTGAAGCCTCTGAATGTCCCAGGATAAATAAATTCCTATCTCTAGAACTTGACAGCATCATACTATAAAAAGTACATAGAACCAATTCAGAGCTGTCCTAATCTCACAGATAAATAACTGAACACTGGAATATTTTGGTTCTAAGTTTATTTAAATACTAAAACTTAGGTTTAAACAAAAACATTCATATCCATGTTAAACCTACTTCCTTCTCTCCTCTTCCTTCCTTGCCCAAGCTCTATCAGCAATGTGAAACCCCTGATTTAGAGAGACAGAAAAAAAAAGAAAGAAAGAATCCTATGAAAGTTATTCTCTGGGAAATAATAGCAGATGCAAATAGGAATTACTTTCAATGTGTATACACTAGAGCACTAGCATTCAGCTGGCTGAAAAATCTGCTAGTGAAATGTCAGCCTTTTGATAGGATTTATTTTTTCTTTGGTTCAGCAGATTCCTTTTTCATTACTATAAGAAATAATGTGGAGTGCGCAAAGCTCTGGATAAAGTACATCAACAGCTTCAGCTGGTAAAAAAGCATTCCTGTGTATGAATACACAGGATGAAGGGAAATGTCTTTTGCTACAACAATTGTTACCTTTGACCCTCTCTTGCTTGTCTTCCAGAGATGAACCCGATACATAGTAAGGTTTACAGTGAGAAATCTGTTGAAATCTTTGAAGTGCTGGAATGTTGCTAAAGAAGAAAACAAAACAAAACAAAACAAAGCAAAGCAAAGCAAGCTTTCTCTATTGACATTAAAGCCAAACAACTGAAATCACAAAACTCCAGCAGCTCTCTGTTGTTTCAGGATATGTTTCCTGCATTATGCCCATAACATTTTTCAGGAAATACATTTCAACATCCTCAAAGATTAAACTTTAGTATCACATCCAGGAATAAAATTACAAAGGCTTTGAGTCAAAGTGGGAGAATTGAATCTTAAAAGGAAAAATTTTGTATGTGATTACAAGCAAACAAACAGGGCCTAAAAGGCAGAAGCTGAATTAATTTTCTCCTTGTAACTTCTATACTGCCAGTGTAGTGCACAAGGTTTTATCTTAGCCAGTAAAACCTGTGAGATTAAAGGGAAGATACACATTAATAAAGAGGTTTTACCTTAATATCCATTTCCAAGTGCAGCTCAGTGGAACAGTACAAGTAGTGGTAAACCACAGTACCATTAGAGACATAATTGTCAGTGACAGCTGCCAAGACATGAGGTACATGAGATATCACATGCATGTCCTGTGAAGGCAGGAGGAGTGACCTGGACTCAGAGAGAAGGTGGTGCACAGTCATCTACAAAATACGAATACAATAATAAGCTTTAGTTTGGCAAAAAAGACCATCAATGATAGACGTTTTTGCAGATGTCTCCAATAATGTCAGCTTAGTAATACTGTCACCCATGAACAAAAAATCAGCTATGGTATTGATGCAAATATTAGGTATTTGTGCTCTAGTGGTATACAAAAAAAAGCAAGTATCTTTCTTCTTATTTTTCATGGTATTCATAAACTGGTGATTTAGAGCTGCTATTTAAAGACATTTAGCAGATCTAGTAAAGGCATGAGCATGACCTGAGGGACTTTGTCTTCCTTTCCTCTCTAATTGGGTTTTGTTTTGGTTTTTTGCCCTGGTCCAAAATTAGATTGCTAAGTCTTCAAAGCAGGGACCCTGAACTCAATTATCCTCTCATTTTCTTCAATCAAAGTCATTGGAGCTTCACTAACAATAAACTCACAAAAACAGCTGAAGAATCATACTTGCCTTACTGTATGTCTCCAAAGAAATCTAAATTACACAGGCGTGTGGTGCAGCCACCTGAGAAAGTTCACTGGATACTACATGGGTTGTTCCACCTTGCACATTGTCATTTCTTTCATTATCACATGACTACAGAATTGTCAGCCTTTGCCATTCTTGCACCAGAAATGAGAAAGTGTTTCCTTGGCTCTGCTAAGGTTCCTTACATTTCTGAAGATGAACTTGCAGAATGACATATTGATTTCTTCTGGGTATCTGTAATTTTGACAAAGGCATTTCTCATTCCAATCAGGATGGCCTCCCCTGTATCCTACAATTGCAAAAGGACTTAGGTCCTTAAATTAAAAATTCAGATTTTTTTAAAATCCTATACTTAAATTCCTCCTCCCGGGCGAATCTGACTGTTCCATGTGTTGAACAAGACTTCACAGCTACAAATCCCCAGCAAAATGGAAGACCTTTCCAGAGGTGCACCATAAGGTACCTGAATAACTGCATCAAGAAGGGATTAGCCCACTGCTCTCCTTTCTGCATTTCTTCTTGCTAGTTTAGAGCTGCTTCTATGTCCAAGTCTTTACACTCTTCCTCTAGCGTAAACTCTTACCTATACACTATGAGGAGGACCCACCACTTTGATATCATTTCTGGATGCAGCTGCAGTTGTTATCTGGATTTGGAAAATCTTCTGAATCCCCAAGGATGGCACTAGGAATTAGCAATAATATCCTGCTTTGATGAGGATAAAAATCATGGCATAAAAAGTGCAGCAAAAACCTTTGTCCAAGCCTTTTTCAGGCCACTGTTACAAAATGTGTATCAGACAAAGTGAATGAGCAAGAGAAGTGCGTATCTAAGATGTTTCTGAAAATCTGTGGAAAATCCAACTGCTTCACTAAGTCAAAGATTGTAAGAGTAAAGGAACACTTATTTATTTTGCTTTACTTCTTTTCCTTGTAAAATGTCCTGTAATTATGTGTACATGTGTAGAAGTATTCAGATATCAATACAGGAAAAAACTTCAAACTGATCTCCGAATATCATTTGATTATTCTGATGTTCTGTTCCTAAATAGCATAGGTTACCTTTATAATTATCTTTATAGTTACTTCTTATTACCTTTGTAATTTATTAGCCATTTTATACATTGAAGCTTAATATAATATGTGATGTAACACTTTATAGTGAGTTCAATTGTTTAAAAGGTGCCACAGTATTTTAAGTTGAGGTTTTTTCATAGGAGTTGTCTTAAAATGACAACTATTTCTGTCTGAGAATAATAACCAGGTTCAAGCACTCTCAGCCTGAAACATAGTGAATAAAAAACAGTTAAAATGGAATTTTACCTTTACCTGACACTCCTGCCATATTTATGGATTTTATAGTTGCAATAAAATTTGAAGGGGAAAAGGAAATTGATTGATTTTCTTTGTTCCAGCTATTAACTCTACACTGGGTTTTGAAAGACATATTCACATAGGGAAAATAATTAAACTGAGTGTACTCTTGATAACATGGCAAAAATAAGCTGAATATAATACTTTGAGCCTTCAGTTACAGCATATCATAATGATAAAATTGGAACAGTTTCAAAGAGGAACATTTTGGTATGTTTGCTTTTATTAGGTTGGAAATGCCCCTTTAACATTATAATCTAAAACTGAATTATGAACATTCTCTCATGTCTTGGAAGAATGAGATGAATTTTAAGGGATCAGTTAATATTAAACACATTTATTCTGCCTTTTTCTTGAACAAGGAGTAGGACTGACAACTTATTTCAGTTTTTTACCTCAGTGTTCTTGTGTTTTCAGGGCAGTCCCATGGAGTAAAGGAGAGCACTCTGGACTCCGAATCCCAAGGACCTGAGTTCCAGTCTCAGTGGGGACCGTCCCCTGGCAGTTCAATGCCTCCCTGCCATCCCATCCCAGCACATCTCGGATGCTCAGCAGGGTCAGCCCCGGTCAGTACCGGGAGCTGTGACAGTCCCGAGGACTTCACTGTCACTGTCCAAGCTCGCTCGGCCGTGGCAGATGGACCTCAGGACTTAAACGGTGGGGCCAGTTCTGTGCACGCTGTGCCTCACCTGAAACATCCACTGCGCAGGCTGGAAGGGCACACTCACGTGGGGAGAGCCCTGCCCAAATCTGCGTTCATGAAGTCTGGCCATACATACATTGTGTTTTCAGATAAAACCTAGATCAGCAACACTGCTTCATTATAGATTTTTTTCTTGTTATTTATCTGTACTTTAAAGAACAGAGAGAATAGGACTTTATTCCAAGTGCATGAATCATATCTATAGACTACTCTCTACTTGTTGGTCCAGAAAACACTTCGTTATGCTAAAATTCCTCTATAGAAAACGTCTAGCAGAAGATCATGATACTGTTGATTAAAACATAATGGGTTCGATGGGCTGAGTATTCCACTTAGATGATATGAACAAACTTACTTTACCTAGATTTTTTGACAATATTTCATGATTTATTTAGGAAAACATTGCCTTTCTCTTAGTCTAGAATTCTTTGAAAATGTGTGTTTTTTAAAGTCTGAAATCCCAAGGTCTGACTGGATTTTGTCTGTATCTATCTCTGGAGCAGGACACTGCCACTGAAAGCACATGACAGCGGTGGATTGTCACAGGCCAACAGCCAAACACCCACACAGCCACTCTCTCAATCTCCTCTCTTGTGAGATGAGGAGATAAAGAATGGTGAGAAGATTCATGCATTGCAATAAAAGTCTAATACGAAAGCATAGGCTACCCACAAAAGCAAAGCAAAGAAGGAATTTATTTACTGTTTCCTATGAGCAGGCAGATGTCCAGTCATTTCCACAAAAGCAGGGTTCCATCACCTGTTATAGTTCCTTGGGAAGACAAATGCCATAACCATGGACATCCCCTTTCCTCCACCTTTCCCTGAGCTTTTATTGCTGAGCAGAATATCATATGGTATGGAATATTCTTTTTGTGACTACAGGTCAGCTGTCCTGCCTGTGCCTTCTCCCAGTTTCTAGCCCTCTTGGTGGAGAATTTCAGCTTGTAGAGTTGTTGCTTTTGTTATCTGACCATGTTTGAACTTGGACAAATCACTTCTCAGTGTCTCAGTTTACTTGGGCTTAACTTAGGAGGAAATTTCTCCTTCAAGAGATCAAGAATAACTATGCAGAAAGCCCTTTCAGAGCCATGGACAAAAAGAGTAATAGAAGCATCAAATCCAATAGTATTATTTTTAACATTTGTATTTTGATTCTATCCCCTTTAGTTGCCTGCTGGAATTTGGCTTAGATACATGCACACTGAACTTTATGATTTCATCAAAGTTACTACTCCTTCTCTAGTTTTTTTCATTTTACATTTGCTGTGTACCTCAGCTTTGGTGAAACCCTGCAACCAGCTAATGCTTTGCAGGTATTTTAAAAACAATTAAATATTTTATTCCCATTAATGTTTAGAATTGATATTTCATTTGTTCATGTTAGCAGGTTGAAGTAAAGCCCTGACTACATCTTTTTTTTAGATATGTTTGTATGAAAAATAATAGCTACAAAGTCTTTGGAGTAACAGTGACCTACAAAATAAAACATCAGAGACAGATCATACCTGCTCTAGGGATGAATAGCACTTGTTTAAAGTTACAAAAAGGGGTTCCAGAGACAAGGAGAAGGAAATTTCTAGTAACTTATTAGATGGTGCCTACTATGTATACAGAAAAGATGACAATTACCTCAGGTCCTATAAATGAGGCCAAAATAAAGAAAACAAATGAGGTTCAAAAGGATGAGGAAGAGTAATAAAGACCATGCTGGATTCTAGTAAGATGTGCTGATCAAAGATAAGTAAGCTGCATGTAGGTCCCAGTTGGCTTCTTATTCGTACCACTAATAGGGCATTTCCAGAGAACATTTCTAGGAGTAAAGCAAGGATGGAGTTGAAGTTAGAGTGGCCTCAGCATGGACACTCAACGTAGTATCCAACAGGTGGATGCTTAACCCCAGCTAGAAGCCCTCTGGACTCTTCATCCCCATCAGTGAAGAGTTTTTTCCCTTAGTATGGTAGTGCACTGTTGAAATCAGAGTGGAGGAGAGAACAAAAGTCACTCTTCTCCCAGATGAGAATTTCATAATCTTCTGCTTTAATACAAGGGAGTGAAATATAAAACACACACCATGCTACATGAGTCAGTGCTGGCCCATAGGCTGCATATGCCTCTCACCTGACAGCCTTGCTCAGTGGCAATTGGCCCCAGCTTCCCATCCCTCTGGACATATGGCTTTTGCATCAATGGACACCTTATGGTTCTGTGCCAGGAGTCAGGCTGTTGTAAAGCGAAGCGGGATTGAGGCTGACCCTGTGAGGGATCAGGGTGGTGCAAGATGCAGTAAGGAGGATATTCCTCTGTATGGTTGTCCTTATATACATCTGGAGCATTGTCCTGGAGGTCATGTGTTATTTGAGAGTTACACCCTCTAAACAAACCTCATTTAGTTCTTACAGTTCTCTGCAAGTCCTTTCTATCAAAGTGACATAACAGTAAGAGCCAATAACATACACATAAAAGTTATCATAAATAATGGAAAAAAGTATAATAGGAGATTGCCCAGTAGTTTTTTGTGTTTATATTTACTGTTTAAAGACCAAATGTAGAATCTTTATGTTATCCAATAACCAGCCTACATAAAATGTAAATTCTACTTATAGCTGTTTCTCTTCTATGTAGTGCAACAGTAAGTCAGGCTGCACATGGACAGCAATTTTATAAAACCATATTTTTGATCATTTCTAGTCCTGATCCTTTTTAAAGGATAGTTGTTTCAGTATGTTTCTATTACCCACTAATTTCATGGTCCATGGTGGAATATAAGGCTGTAATTCAATTGTGGATTTTTTCAAATATTACAAACAGTAAGAGTAATGCTGATTTACATTCTTAGTGTTCAAGAAGGACTATGCATTGTTATTTATAATGTAGGCAATTTATAATGCAGTCATTAAGTTATTTAAAGTTTGTCATGCTGGAAAAGAAGACTTAATCCATAGAATGTATAAAGAAGGAGATTACAGTGCCGAAGATCTCAAAAGAAAGAGATGACTGAGACAAAAAAACACCCCAAGCACAGTATGTTCACTTCCTGAAGAACAATCACTTGTGGGCAAGCAAGAGACAGCGTGCAGCCTGTCTGCATGTACAATCAATTTTTAAGCAAAAAAAATATGTGGTTAACCAAACACTAGCAAGTCATAGCATTATAAGATATTTATAATAGAATACACTTGCCATATAATAATACATGGAAGTTAATTGTCAAAGTAATAAGGATATCTTATCTCTACTTTTGCTTGTCCTGGTAATATCTATTTCATGTAATGTTCGGATGAACAAGAAAGTACAATCATAATTACAGTAGAAAAAGCTTTTGAAAGATGTGAAATCAATAGCTGTCCTGAAATTGGTACCAGAAGAGAAATATTTTCCAGAGCGACTAAACTTACAACTCACTGGGAGTCACACACTGTCGTAACACTTGATCTTACAAGAAGCTGAACATTTTCCCTCTGCTCCAGCAGACCACTCATGCGTGGATGACAGATAAAGTCTCACGGACAGCACTGCACTACTCTTGTGCTTACATTTGAACCAGACCTTTAACACTTTCGGTTTTGAACCAGTATGCACAGCAAGATACAGGAAAGAGGATTTAACAAAAATTTATTAACAGTCAAGAATCAAATTCTGCAATCCTCAAGGTCAAAGTAAGTTCTGCTCATTCCCAGTCTGTGACTCATGCTGCTTAAGGCACCTGGGCTGCATATTTAAATTATGATTATCTCACAGTCTCTATCAAGGCAAAACGTCCTTTGGTCTATCTATCGGAGCATACGCATTAATTCTGCAGATCAGATTCTGGACTCTTGATAATAGCTTAATTCTCTTCCTTTACTTATTAGCCAGCCTCTGTACTTCATGCCTTTAGGCTGATACTGTGCATCACTGACAAAGGAGTGGTTTTGCTGCCATCATCAGATGTAGCAGCATCCGTGTGCTTTGTGTGAGTAAGCAAGAACAGGAGAAACTTGAGGTGCTCAGGTATGGGGCTTCAATCTCTACTTTAGATCTAGCTTGCACCTCAGAGACTCCCACTCTGTTGGCTACTTTAAAGGCAGCAAAGGAAGGATTAAGTCAGAAAAGTTGTGATGGGGCTGGTAGATTTACTATCTGTCTATCACAGAGTCTGTTGCCAGTTGGAAAACAGGGATTCAGTGATGTGGGAGTCTGCTCCCACCAGCATGGGGCAGCATCTTCTGTGGAGTGTCCTCACTGCACCACTAAGCAAAGTTAATTTTATTAAATGCCTTCTGATTGAAATCATGCAAATAGAGATTGTTCAGCTAAATTAGTATCTCTTTATAATAGAGAAGGTTGGTTGATAAAGATAACAGCATTGATCTAACAACAGCAGAGACGAACGTATTTGACTTAAAACTTCACATGATAAATGGATTAAAAACTAGTGAGCTGATAGATCTCATAAGATAATTGTAAATAAATAATTTTCAAGTGTGTGCTTCGTGGGATCCCTCCAGGGATTGGGGTTTCATTCTGAGGTGAGTTACACTGGTCTCAGTGACCTGGAAGGAAACACAACATCGTGGCAGATAAGATTTGTAGATCACAGTGTTAAGGATGGGGAACAGTGAGAAGATTCTGTCACTAATAAAGAGAATAGTGTTAAGCAGTGCTTAAGCAGGTTAAATACAAAGCAAGACAGATAAACACAAGCTCAAAATGCAGTTTATACATACAAGTGAGGGGAATGTAACCTAGATAGCCGTCAGAAAAGAGTTTGAGGATCACAGTGAACAATCTGAGCATAAAAACCTAGACTGACACTGTCCAAAGGGCTAAAACAATCCCAGGACAAATAAACAAAGGAAATTTCCAATATGAGGATGGAAAAATATGCTTTCGTATGTGGCCTTTTCTAGAAAGATTGTTGAAAAATTAAAGTTCAGGGAGGAGCCATGACAAAGATTGAAAGGCTGGAAGCTCTGCTTTGAAACTCACTCTATATTCCTTATCAAAGAGAAATTTCCAGGATGAATAAATCAGTTTATGAGACTCTATTTGGGGAGGAAAAAGAAGAATGAACAACTCTAACTCACAGACAGGCTACAAACTCTTGACTATTAAAGCCTGTGCTGAATTCCAAACAGCTGCAAATGTTTAAACTGTATTTTTATTGCGCTTTTTTTTAATAAAAGAGACCTTTTTGTGTTTTCCACTCAAAAGTATAATAATACAAGAAAGGAAAATTTCCCCTAACTATATGAAAAGTAAGAATACAAGACTTTTGATGACTTCTTCAGACTTTCTAAATATATTCTAAAAAATGCTTTAGCTCTAAATCTTCTATTTCAGAATCAGTGTTATGATTTTTTTCTGCTTCCTCTTGACTTGGAAATTCGATTATCCAAGGACAACCAAGTTTACTAAATTGTATTAAATTTCATCCCCTGCCCTGGCAAATTTTGCTTCCAAAGGAACAGTGCATGTAAACATACTGAATATTTTACACTATTATTTTTTTTCCATGTAACTACCTTGCTCATTCAACAAAGTCATAAGGATTAAGGGTATAAGAATAATTACATTTTTGTAACTTGGAAAAAGTCCTCTCACCAAACTGAAAACAAACAAAAAAAAACCCCACACAGGTATTAAATTTAGAGTAGAATAATTCATTCTCAGGTGTTTGACAGATTAAAAAAAGACAGAAGGAATAGAGCAAAACAAGAAAAGTGAGAATGAGAAGGTATCTGCGTAGCTTATTCCTGATGTCAACAAACATGCTTGCCTCTGCCAGCTCCACTGGAGTGTCCAACGCATTCTGCTTCAGTGTGTTTGAGAGCCATCCTGTCAAAGCTGTCCTTAGCCAGGAGTGCTCTCATTAAGCCTTAGTAAGAGAATGCCAGAAATTAAATTCCCTAAAGGAGCTGCAAAATGAATGAAATGTGCATCTGCCTCCACAGGCACTTTTCTGAGGCAGTCAAGAGCTGCCCATGGCTAAGCAGTGCAAGACTTCTGAAGGCAGAAGTCCACCCTCGTGAGGTGAGCAGGAACGCAGAACAGCCAGAGAGACTCTGGGAAGATGGGAAGGACAAGATATCAGAACATCTTACTGTCTCCCCTCTGGCAACATGCATACCCAGAAACAAAAGAGTATATGAACCACTGGACCACTGAGCAGCCATAAGGCCAGCTGGCACCAGGCAGTTCACATGTATATTGCCACAGTATTTCCTGCTATAGCAAAATACTTGAAACCTGATTGAAACACTCCAAAAGATGTGCGAAGGGCACAAGGGCCTGAGTTCATACCTGGGCATAACCTACATATGCCATTATGCCAATGTTTCCATCACAGTGCTGCATGTTGCCCTTGGTTCAGCACACATTTTAGTATGTCTGAGAATAACCCAGAACACCTTAAAACATGGTAGCTAGAATATTGTTAATGTGAAAGAAAAAGGGACATTCAACTACCATCATGAAACTGTGTGACTTCTCAATGAATAGAAAGGGGTCACTTTTACCTTGACAACATTGCCAAGCCAGTCTGTTGTGCCTTCCCTTCTTCTTAGTGTCTGAAATCAAGGAGTTTGGCAGAAGTGCATGTAAAGATATTTTAGAAGATGTAGTAATGAACTATTGACATTATTGACATTTTCAATGGGACCAAAACTTAGCAAATCCAAGTTGAATTTATCACATGATTGCATTCGTTTCAACATTGCTTACTTTGCCTTCTTTTTCCTTCTGCCCCCCAAATATAAGATTCACTGATTTAAAAAAACCCTGTATGACAACTAATCATCTCATTAGCACTGCATCTTGGTTCACCAGTGAGCTGATGCCCATTTGTGAGGAGTCCAGGCACGAAGGAAAGGGACCAAAACACATCCAGCTCTTGTCCACCATGGAGTCAATATAGAGCCAGGATTCTCATTTGCACCCAGGAGTCCAGGTTCTCTCCTAGTCCATCCATTTGGTGTTCTGCATCACTGAGACACAAGATGCAGAGCATGCTAGAGGTCTGGAGCACAGTTTTCCCCTTCTAGGAATTTAGATGGCCATGCCCAAGACCAGGTCACTGGTCAGTTATGCAGTGCAGCAAGACCTGGAAGAGCCTCAGAGGAGGCTCTCCCTCTCTTGGGAGCTGCTTTGGAGTCAAAACTCTCATGCTTGGTCCCCACCTGAGCTGCTCCTCAGCAGCTTTGTAGCCTTAACAGTGCTCCATCTTGTGTCTCCCTGATCCATACTTTGATTCTGAGCTTCTGCATTGACTTCCTGGCTTTACCTTTGACTTGCCTCATCACCATGGATTTCCTGGGTGAATGCTGGTCTGTGTTTGATGCTGGTTGCTTTCACAGGCATGCTCTGCACTCCTGGCTCAGGGACAGCAGGACAGCCCTGTATGGTGACAGTACTGGCTTTGCCTGCCTTTCTGAGAATCTCAGCTCCCATCACTCCTGGGGAGGGTTTGGAACCTCACCTCTCCATGGTAGGCAGTGTCTTTGGCAGAGATTTTCAGCTTTTCTTTGATTTTCTGCACACTAATTCAAATGCAGCAGCTTATCTCAGAATGCCTGAAAATCCCTATTTGAGTTCAATTGCCTTCATAAAATGAGTAATACTGAGTCATTTTCTGGAAGACGGTTGTCCAGATCTCAGTTGACATCTCATCTAATCAGTTACCATGGGTATTCTCAGAATCAACAAGTGTGGCTGACGATATCGAATCAATGGAATTACATCTGCCTACGTGGAAACAGACCCTCTGACCTTGAGTACTTAACTTCATAGATCTGACACGAGGCACAAAACCTCAGCAGTGGAAACTCATCTACTCATTGCATCATGCCTTTTACAGGGAAAAGGGAAGACTACAGTCTTTCTGCCTCTCAGTCTGTCACTACTTGTCACACAGGAAACCTTCTAGAGGAAAACAGAGGAAAGAATGAATTAATGGATAAATAAATCAGTGGAAGTTTTTGACAAAGTTAACACAGAGCTATAGTTCATGTAGCAGTACCTGGACACCTAAGGGTTTCTCAGGACTGTAGGTGCTGTTATAGAGATGCCTTTATTTGTGTGAAGTTCCATTATATTCTATAAACAAAAATTTAAAAGTCACTTTAAGCAGGAAAATTCAACAGGCTGGAGGGTTGAATTTACTATCCAAGTCCTCTCCTTGGTTTTAATCCTTGGTTTAAATGTTTAATATTAATATTTTTCTCTTAGGACAGAAAATTAAAGACCAGTTCCAATCTCTGGTCATCTATTGGGCTGGACAGGAGATGACACTCTTATCTTAAACTATAACATTTTTGAAGCAGAAGACACTCTTCTTGTTCTTTGTCAAGCAGATGAGAATCTGAGGTCCTAACCATTGTCATGTAAATTAAACATAATGTTAAAGTACAGAACTCCCTCTTCACTCATCCAGAATTAAATCCCTATCCACCTCCACAACAGGTGGAGGTTGCATAATTTTGCTAAAGTTTTTTTCATTTTGATAGAGGATTTTTTTTTCAGTAAAGTTGAAGTTAATCATAAGATAGAACTGTAGGTAAATTGGAATACTTTTATGGCAAAGTAAGAGGAAGACATGCATGTTTAAAAGTTAATCCAGGACTTACAGTGCAGGTAAAAAAGAAAGTTAATCTAAATGTATTTTTCTTTTTAAAGGTGAGACCTTTCACACAGAAGCCAACAAATCTGATCCTCGTAATTTTTCTGAAGTAGTGAAATGTAAGCACAAGAATGTTAGGTTAGTAAATTAAACTAATACAGCAGGATCACAAATTTTGTTGTATTTCCCACGGACTGTCATTTTCCTCAGAAAACCATCCAGAAAATGGTCAGTTTTAGAAGCTGTGCAGAGTTCCAGCTTAGCTGTATTGATGCAGTACAGCCAAATACAAGCTAAAATCTCAAATATGTAGCAAAGAGGCTCAGAGGAAGGTTAAACTCAGAAGAACTCTGAAGTTTACAGATTTGCTTAACTAATTTTGCTACTGTTGATCTAAATGAGGAACACCAGAGACAAAGGACTCTTCTGGTGCTCAGCATGGCATCTCCTAAGAGGGTGGTGCAGCCACTGCAAACTCTTAGGCAGATGGAGAGGACACAGCATATGTGATGCACTGACCTCCTTCTGGAGGCATGATGAGTATCGTCCTGAAACAGTCTTCAAGACAAATGGACCTGCAGAACTGCATTAGACAGAGTTGAGTATAATAAAAGGCACCTACAGAGCCCTACACCTGGCTCAGAAGGACATGTGTGGGAATAAAGAAACTTTTCCCACAGGTCAGTTGATTTAAAGTGATCTAAATCAGGGATGTATTGTTGGGGTCATGGGAATTTGAGAGCTATGTCATCATTCTTCATATTGGATATACTCTAATATTTTATTATCAACATATCTGTATGTACACTTGAAGAGAGATAAAATAACTGTAACCAGTTTAAGCTGCTGAGACAGTAAGCAAAATTTCAGCCACTTACTGTGATTCCTGCAGTTTCAAAACAACTAACAAAGTACAATGCTCTCTGAGAAAATACTTGCACATAGATTTAGGTGCCTGTGTTAGCAGCTGTTAAGCAAGCATTTAAAACCTAGTGCATGGTCAGGAGCTTTCCTGAATATGAGTTGTGAAATAAAGGCTTTAGCTACAGTAAAAACCTTGGAAATCCCAACTGTAAAGTAGGATACATGTAGACAAATCTCCAGTGGGGGATAAATTCTTGCCCTCTTTCTCATCTTAAATAGCAATTAATTCTACCCTCTAACTAATTCAAGTGAGTATCAAAAATTGGTCAAAATGGCGTGACATACCTGTATTCCAAGCCAGGGTTTTCCAGGAAACATTTTTTAAAACTCAAAAAGTTAAGTTTAAAGCAATTTTTTAATATAAGAAGATAATAAATACCTGTTACAAGAGATCTTAGATCTACCTGTCATTCCTTAGTTGCATGAAAAACCCAGAAAGCTTTTAGATTTTTAACAAAACCTGACTGTTGTGAAATTTCTTTTAAGCAAAAAACTCTCACTTTTATTCTAATAAAACAAGACAGCTTTCATAGCCTGAATTCAAACTACACTTAAATTAATTTTTTTAAAAAATCCAGTCTGTCATTAAATAAAGGATATATTTATTAAATGTACATGTTTGTTAATCAGAACTGTAGAATGGGTACAAGCTATGCTTTTTCATTCCAGACATTTACACTACTTGATTTCAGTTTTTCAGCATGTAGGGAAAGAGCATAGTGCAAAAAAATATTGCTTTGTCTAAAAATTGCACCTTTGATATGTTTTATTTTAATATTTTTTATATTTGCTACAAGGAAAGCAACACTTAAATGAAAGCAGGAGAAATATCAACTTGAATAAGTTGTTCATGGCTGCTTTCCTTTCCCCCTCTCCCCCCAAACCCCCATTTGTTATATCGTAATAATGATTACTTTTAAGGGCTGCCGTTTTCCAGTCCCACACAGTGTAGGCAGGGTGAATGAAAGCTGAAGCACACAGCAGACTTACACAAAAGACGAGCTGAGAGGACGCTATATAACATTATGTCAGTCATTTCCCAATGTTATTCCGAGTTGTACTTAAACTTGTTTTTACTTTTAAGAGTGGTTTAATAAAGTAAGCCTCTATTGCCTGCTAAACCCAGAGAGTCATATTTTGTGCTTTTAAACTATTTGTTTGACTTTGACTTGCATTTCAATAAATGTGAGGCTTGAAGAATAATTATGTTGCTCAGGCAAAGATAAAAAAAAAAAATCACCTATTAACCTGGACTTCTCCTCCCCTCCAGACAACCTACACAACATCCTGGACACTATTATCACAGAGAATATTTAAATCTCATTTACATTTTTGAGGCCTGACTGCCACTACCACTGACTTACAGCAATTTACACAGATGACT
This sequence comes from Sakesphorus luctuosus, assembly GCA_013396695.1. NCBI lineage: Eukaryota > Metazoa > Chordata > Aves > Passeriformes > Thamnophilidae > Sakesphorus > Sakesphorus luctuosus. Next base: position 68,929 of record VWZD01012913.1, on the reverse strand, counting down.
CTCTGATCCCTTGCTAACAGGCTATTGGAGTCCATGAAATCCTACACAGTGGTTCAGCTGCACTGAAATACACCTGAAAATACAATATGGGGATAGTTTTAAGTGTCAGTGTCCTGTCTTTCAGCTACAGCTTGTGCACACATGTAGCAATGCATTCACAATATATGGCATGGAGAATGTCCTGCCAGAAATGGGCTGATAAAATCAACCAGTCACTGAGAATGCTTTAACAACTGATGTTTTTAATGTGGTTTGAATGTACTGAATGTAAAAATTGCAGTGTCACTGTTTCTTCTTCCCATAATCCCCTGCCAGGCCAGGGGGCTGGGGGAAGATTGTGACCTCATGTTACCTGAAACCCTCTCCCACTGAATGTAAATCCTCTCACTCCTATTGGCCCAAAGCCAGATTTCCCTTTTGTCCCTTATTGGTGAGTTTGTATCCCTCCAAAGTTCATATAAACCTGTTCCCCTGAATAAACTTCCTCTTTGTTCCTCTCTCCCTCGCTGATGGTCTCTGCATGTCCTTCACTGGGGCTCTCAGGGACCACGTGGCTGGGGAGTGAACAAGGAGCACACATTTCTCCTAGGTTAATGGACTAACAACTCCAGGACCAGGAGAATCACCGTATCGTTGCAGAATTCCTTCAGCACACAGCATCACGAGGCATAAAGAAACCCACACTCATAGACACATTTAATTTTATGCACCTAACAAAGCCATGGTTTAATTTGGAGTGAAACTAAGTGCCTTATTTTGTTCTCCTACCATTTATAATGATAGTATTTCTATTAACTGAGCCATGCCATTACTTATTTATGCTCTTAAAACATTATCTATTACTATTTTAAAAAGCTTCAATTTACACTTACAAAAAGTGTGGTCTTGATCCAGCTCCCACAAAATGAATACACTAGAAATGCTTCATCTGCATTACCATTGTTTTAGTAGGGGAGTACCAAGGTTTTACAAGTTGGATTCGCTATGTGTCAGCACACCCAGCTGTGTTTACACTGCAGCCCAAATAGCAACTTTATACCAGCCCTGTCCAGCTTACTCACGGTCTTCCCTGATGCCTGTGTGAAGTATGTTGTCATCTATCAGCAGCTCAGGACTTTAGTATTCCTATGGCTCTTTTTTCTAACCATGAAATGCAGTGGAAGCAAAGATTGGAAAGCCTGGTGAGTAAAGGAGAAGGGTAAGCAGGGCATCTGAGTGAGAATTTACTCCACTTCTTGCAGCTCAGCATTTTACTGATGACAACAGTTCTCAGCCTTTTACCTGATCAGCAGTCCAGAATACCCTTTTCTTGGAGCTTTTTACTGCTCTGAAGTATGAGACACAGTCCAGCTGGAACACCATTTCTTTGAATGGGTGCTGGAAGGATTCCATTCCTCAACAAGTCTAGGTTAGAAGCACACTGTGATGGGACCATACCAGGCTGGAAACATAACTCCAGTGGACTAAAACCCTTCCTGTGCACAGGGCTACTGCCAAGAGCTGTGAAGAGCTGATTTTGTTTCTACTTCAGCAGTGTGGTTTCTCCCAGCAACGGAGGTTTCCATCATAGGAAATCCAAGGACATTGGATTGCCCAGGCAAGAAAGGAGTAGAGAGACGTGGAAACATAAAGGGAGAATCTTGGATAACCACTTTGAAAGAGCAAGACTATCCATGACCAACAGTATCATGAAGATAACTCTACCCAGTATTATCTACACTCAGCACAGGATGCAGCATAGCAGACATCACTGCTGTCTGTAAACATAAAGCTTTCCCAAAATGAGAGGTACATCTCTTGTCCACAGACAAGATGTGCAACTTGTTGTGCCTATTTCTTTAATGTCTCACATGACTATTCAAATTACAAAGAGTATCACCCATCTTTCCAGTGTTCCCACAAAAACACCCGCCTTAGCAGCTAAGTCTTTTCTAGCCACATAGGCTGAAATTTATATAAAACAGCACAGCCTACATCAAACAAGGAACAGATACATACACAGCCACTGGGACACTTAAATGCTTTCTACAGACCTAGTGGTGAATAAATGTCATCCTGCATGGATATGACACAGCAGGATGAAGGGTGAATTCATGCTCCAAAGCCCCTGTGAGTTGATATATACAGGTATGTTGCTAGCAGAACCCAGGGGCAAGCATAGTAAGTGGGATTTATTGTGCCTAACCTGTTTGGATTTCTCTCTATGTAGGATGGCAGGCATGTTCTCTGTAGGACTTTCAAAGCCACTCATACCTCCAACTAGTACCTTCCTTAACTTATGTGGTTGTGGTTTTATTTTGTTGTTGCTGTTTTGTATTTTTTTAATTCTCCTAAACTTCTTCCTAATCAGTATGTTCTCCATGCAGAGTGCAGCCCACTGTATCTTTCTACGCTGAGAGGAACCCCAATCCAGAGCCATACAGTGGGTATCAACCACTTCAACCTGTAGGTTAAATGAGTGTTTTCAGGCCTTTACACAGAGCAACATCCTATGGCCCTGCTCCATCTCTGTCTGGATTTCTAGAGACCACAGTTAAGGCAGTCTGCTGAGAGAAATGTCATGCCTAAAGAAATGTTGTCTTCTGTGTTTCTGATTTCCCAGTCCCCAAATCATTACCTCTGCTATGGAAAGCCAAACTTTGTGAAGTTTGAAGTTGCTACCCAGAATCACAGCTGCTTTCCTTCCACACAGGTGTCCTGACTTTAATGGCATTAGAGCAAAGTAAACAAATGCAGGGGAAAAGTAGCTTTATTCAGCTTCAGACATGTTTAGGCTCGCTAGGTGCTAGTTATCCTCAATTGGTCTAATGATTTGAAGTAATTGATAATGGCTGTTTGAAACAGATATGTATAAATCTACAGGTGGTAATCCCTACTGTAATACAGGAGAATGAGAAAAATTTCAAATAAAGGAAAATTTCATGCCCACATGGCTGCAATTGATGTAAAACAAAATAGACTAGGATTGTGTAAAGTGGAAAAGGGAAGACTAAGGCGGGACATAATATTAAAAATGTCAAAGGGACACAACATGAAAAAATCAATATAAAATAATAGCCTTAAATATATAATTTAAAAATTATGCAGAAATGATGTAAGCAGAGAATAGAAGAGATTTAAGGTAAAAATGTGACTTTATCTGATAAACTCTGGAGAATCACTTGACAACAAAGGCCATAGATCCTGAATTATTTTTAAATGGGACAGCAGAGGGCCTTTTTATGCACAGAACCACACTGTGAAACATCATACTGTTCATTTTATTAATCCAATATTTATGTCAGCACAAATTAGTTATACCAAAATCAACAAAAAAATGCAATAGTGCTACTTACATGCTTATTACCCTTCAGTATGTCATAACAGAGGGTACCTAATAAGAAAATGGTATCAAAGTATACAATAAAATACTCTCTTTTACAGTTTGGGGACTATAAATAGTTCTCAAAATAAAACTGCTGAGCTTGTGAAAGTCAGTGAAAAATCTATAACAGCTCAAGTGAAGTGAAATATTCTTATTGCCTTATGTGGCTAGAACTTTGTATCCCACTGTCAGAAGTCCTTAATAGGGTAACAGCCTTATCATCCACCTATCAGACACGTACTATACCTTGTAAGAGCTATGTATGTTACCTTTTATATATGATGATGGTTGGAGCAGAGTACAGTCCTCATGGGAAATAATTTCCTTCCCTTCCACTACCTACAGAAACTAGCCTATGAAGAAGCTATGGGTAGTAAGTGATAAAGACAACAGGGATTGTTCTAGATATCCTAAATATGGGAGGAAAAGACAAGCTCTAGTCAGAAACGAAGGACAGGAAACCAGTTTCAGTATCTGGGATGAATGTAGTGATAGCATGACAATGACAGAGTTTATTGAATTAAAAAGTGGAAAATCAAGTAATAAATGCTAAAAACGTTCACATGTATGTCAACAAACAGAAAGAAGCTGCTACAGAGTGAAAGCCTGCATTCAGTTAAGAGAAGAGATAGCAGTAAGGTACTGTCAGGAGAGAGAGGACCAATCTTCTTCACTTCATCTGATTTTGATATATTTTTCTTCTTTCACTTACAGGTATGATGAATCTTGTTATTGTACAGAGATGGAGACACTAAGGTAAAACTGCCCTGTTTCACAATTAATAAAGTTACTGGATTCAGTTGTCACTCAAGATCTTCTAAGTGCATGAAAAGTTCTCAGATCAGTGGCTGTTTTTTGTTTTGGTTTGATTTTTTTAAACCCATGGTGCTACAGCTAAATGAATTTAAATTTAGTAGTCAAAACACAAGTAAATTTCCTTTAAGTTAGGCTGTCATACAAGGTATGGAAGACCTGTAAGCAGCATAACCAATGCATGCTCTGTCTCTGACCTAGGTGAACACACAGAGTGGACCTTTTCCCCTTGGATTACAGAGGATAAAACTAGCTGAATAGCTCACCTTGCATCTGCTATCATGAAATATTTAACATATTGCTTGCAGAACCTTGTTTATGGGGAACAAAATAAATGTCATATGAAATGGATCTTTTCCCAGCCAGGCTACCCTTTTTTTCACTTTGAGATCCTATAAAGATCTTGAAAGGTAATTGAGTTTGTATTTTGGGGCTTTGAATTGTGTTGTTTTGTTGTTTTGTTTTTTTTTTTTTACCTACAGTAGCAGACTTAGAGGAAATAAGCTGCCTGATCCTAATGTTCTCACAATTATTGACATAGGTAAGTCCAAGACAAAAGGTTTGTGTTGTAAGCAATGGAGTACTTACTTCTAAAACTTCAGATTATGCTTCATTTTTCATGGAGAAGCATTAAGCTTTTACAAGCATAAAATACCAGATAGCAGACATAGGACGAAAAGATATCTTTTTTTTCCAGTAATCTTTAACTTGACCTTTGGTAATTAGCCAGTTTTTTCACAGCCCAGAGAAACTGAGGCTATAATCTTTAAAAGAATGTTAGAGAGCTTAGAAAATGTTTCAGAGCCCTTACTTAAGAATTTAGTTTGGAAATAACTAGCTAGTATGGACATTTTGTATAGCATATTTGATGTGCAACTGACAATAAAAATTTGCTTTTAGTAACCATCAAGAACAGGGTTTTTTTTATTTAGGATTTAATGTTATTGAATATTTCTGCATCTTGAGATTGTGGTTCCCCAATATTTTTGTTTTATCTTCAGTTTCATTTTCAAAAAAATGCATATCCACCCAGAAGCTCTCTTGCAGAAAACTCAGATAATATTGCAGTGTTGAAGCACTCTAGAGAAAGTGTAATCCAGTTATCTTTTACTATTAGGACATCACTTTGTTCCAATTCTTAATTTCAGGTTCTTTCACTCGACATTTTAATACGTATCATAATCTGGCAAATCTGTGGCAGACTTTTACTGACACTCCTGGTGGGATTGCGTTAGAAAAGCTGATCACTAAGATAGCTCACAGTCCATGGAAGCTACAGGTATTTTTCCAGACTTCAGAGGCCTTTAACATAAGATCCAAAGATATATCACATTTCTTTTTCATTAAAAAACTGGGATATTGGTCTGAGACTACAAGACAAGACATAAGCCAAAGTAAGGCGATGTGATTTCATTGATGCAGAAGCTCTTTCTATGAGAGACACATCTCTATGTTCACACTTTCCAAAATGCCTGGTGTCAGGAAACAAATTTAAGAATTTTGACTTATGTTGATCAGAGGTTACCTCTTTTTCCTTCTTTTACATATATATATTTACTAATTTCCTTGTAACAAAAGCCAATATATAAAGTAAGTGAAGAAAAGATCAGGACAAGCAGTTTCCTGTAGGGAGGGGTTTTTTCTTCCCCCAAGTCAAAAGTGATGGATTTCAAATGTGTAAGTAAAAGCAGTCTTGGGTAGGCAGAAGGAGGTAAAAGACTGAGAGAGATGTTTCACTCTTGAAAGGATAGACAGCAGTGAGGAAACAAGACATGGTGACATGTCACCATCATTATCACATCTCCCAGCAATTTTAAGTTTTATGGATTTTTCAGTGGTAAAAAAGAAATGGAAAGGGAATAAACAAGAGCATTATTGAACTTTATTGGACCAAGGGTTGGATTTGATGATCTCGGAGGTCTTTTCCAACCAATCAATTCTACGATTCTATGATTCTATTCAAAAATTCAGTGATGTGCAAGTCCATTGAAACTGATATATCTGAAAAATTGTGAATGTAATTCAATTTTTTCTAAGCCTTTTTCAAAACTACTTAGGCACACTTAGGCAAATTATACTTCAAAACTATTATTGGTGCTCCCTAACAACACTGTTAATTGACTAATATAAACTCAACTCACTGCAAAATCTTAATAAATCAGACTGCAAATTTAGTACAAAAGCAATTCAGCTAAAACTCTAGAAATCATACCAGTCTATAATACAATACCCAACCTCGTTTCATTGAAGTCACTATGGCCAGCATGTAATGAAAAATTCGTCTCATAGAATCATAGAATATCTCACATTAGAAGGGAGCAATAGGGATCATCAAGTCCAAATCCAAATATATGTGTATATATATGTGTTTGTGTATATATATGTGTTTGTGTATATATATGTATATGTATATAAATCATCTGTACATTCAGTAAAATAAACCATGTATTAATGCTACAATGAATCAATTCACTTCCATTTCAAAGGCGCCTCAGACATCAGAATTTCATTGATTTATTATGGTACATTTGATTCCCTGTGAGACTGCTTGGATTCAGCCTTTGGTTACAAACATAATTGCTCAAATTTGCATCGATATCAACAGCCTCCTCCACTGGTGTTCTCCCTGCACTGTTCCCAGAGCAAGGACAAGCAGCACATATCATTGTGAACTAATGAAAGATCCATCAATGATGCCACTTCAGGGTTCAATCAGGTGTTCATTTTATTTAGGTAATGGAGATGATCATCAAAGTCAGTTTCATGTAGGATGGATTTGCTTGAAAAGTGCTTAGAGAAATAACAAAAGAAGTAATTTCAAAATATCTACAGAAGTGGCAAAAGTATTAGCTTTGAAAAGATTTGTTCTGCTATTGATGTCTAGACTAAAATATTTAACTCTCTAAAGACCAACTCGATTTTAACTCTCTCCTTGTAATCCTCATTTTTTACCAGTTTTTAATTGTGAAAGTATCTTCTTAGTTTTATCCAGCTGCCCTTTTATTTTATTCACCAGAAAGCTTTTTGTAGCCCAACTCTTTTGGCCTTGCCATTCTATTATAGTGCTTCCAAAGCTGTGGCCAGAGCTGGTTTCAGTGGCAACCTGGGGGAATGGCTGGAAACTCCACCAGGAGTGCTGAAATATCAATGTATGGCACTCGGTCCTCAGGATGAGAAGGGAGGCTTCTTCCTCAGCTTCTAAAAGAGACCCACATTTTGGTCCCATCTCCAGGCTTCTGAAAAAAATATTCCATTTTTTAATGTGACTTCTAATTACATCCTTGGTTTCTTGTCTGTTAATAACAGATCATCTTGCTCTAGATCAACTCATCATACAAATATGACAGCTATGCATGAGATCAAATAACTGCATTTCCTTTTGCTTAGCCAGAACACACTGTGCAGTGTTCAGCTGTGTCTGTGTCAGCTGCAAGAAGACAGGTACCTGGTCCAGCCAAATGCATGACGGGACAAAGTTATCCCTTCAAAAAATTTATAGGAGTTTCAGCCAGCAAAGTGAACATGAATGAAGTCAGTTCTTTACATCATGTCAGGGCAGCACCGCAAACCTCGCATTTTGTACCCTAAAACTGAACTTTGTTAAAAAGCACAGTTTCAGTGACCCTTGAAACAGTCTGATGATGGGAAAGAAACCAGTTTTTTTACACCTGCATAAAGCACAGGCTAGCACTGAGGACATTGCAAATAAAGGTTATTCTATGAAAGAAGAGAGCTGTTTTGTACATATATACCTTGGGGATCTTTTTGTTGTGCAATGCATTCTGATATTGCGTAGACATCCGTGAAAGTCTCTGTACCATAACCACACATACCTGAGACTTCTCATTTGTAGACAGGTCCAGGTATGAATTTAGTCATATAATCATCAGTTTTTCAGGACAAGGACGTCTATGTTTCACTAGCAAGTAATCGGGATGTTTTGAATGGTAACGGAAACAGGCTGTGGAAAAGGTATAAAGATTCAATATTTTGAATTTAACAAAACCTGTACGTAGGTGCTTTGCAAGTGTTAATGGATTATCATTGGCTAGGACACACATGCTTTCATTGTAACAGAAGGAGCTTGGAGAAGGGGAGATAGTCATCCCAGAATGGGGATTTGGGTATTTCTGCCTCCTGTGGCTGGAAATACAGGCACACAAACTACCAGGGTGTGTTAATGAAGGTGCAGGGATGGATACATCCATTTGTATGTCAAATAAAACACTTTTTCTTGTTATTGTGATTTGCAAATGATTGCAAAATTTATAACACAAGCATTCTGATTTGGGGTTCCTGAAAATCTGTGTATTTGGTCTCAGTGTTTATAGCGAACTTTAAAGTCAGTTCATTTAAAAAAAATTGTTAGAGAAAGGAAAAGTGGCCAAGGCTGGGGTTTCATCAAGTATTTCCCCTCACATTCACATTTTGGCCTGTTTGACTATTCATTTAGAATTCCAAGGCTTTTTTATTATTTGTGTAATCCTGTATGTGAGCTGCTATCTACAGGTTTTGAATCTATTATCTTTGGCTGCACAAAGGCGCTATAAGATAACCTCCTCCCCTACCCTTCTGTTGCAGTTGACAGTGACTTTAAACGTTCCAATAATGGAAAAGATCAGAGCTAGGAGCCAGCTTCTAGCTTTTTTCAAAGTGTACATACTAGTACTGCAACAACCCAGAGCTGGGAGTGGAAGAGTAAAATAGAATAGCTGGTGCAGAGGGGATGGGAGAGAGAGCAAGGAAGAAAACAGGCAGAACATGCTTTTAATATAGTGCTGCACTTTGGAATATCAACCAAAGTCTAAAATGAAAAAAAAGGAAAATTCAAAGTGACTCTAAAATGTAAAGCTATTTCAACCGAAAGAGTGCCTTGGAAGGCATTCCAGCATTTCTCATGTTGACAGTGACTAAGGCAGGACTAGCAGCGAGCTTCCCTGCAGCTACGTTTGTCCTGTATCATATGCTTCAAGGTCACCCATGTCACAAAGAGCGTATGTGTCTCATTCAAATAATGCACCCTGTTTTATAACTTACTGCACACATTTTTTAATTGCTCTCTCTACAAGTGAGAGAGAAGGTTATAGCAGAAGAAAACTGTTCAGTGGTGGTGAAGGTCAGGAGCTGAGCAGATTTGTTTAACAAACCATACCAGTACCATTTTTTTAATCCTCTGAGAGAGGAATAGAGCAGAAGTGCTGTTAAAGTTCAGTCTACTTCATTATTAATTTGCCTTTTTTATTCCCTATTAACTCATATACTATACCACCTTCCATGTCTAAGCAATGGCCCCAGGCAAAGTCAGGGTCTGGCCTTAAGCGAGAAACTTGTGCTTGTCTGACAGGGGCTCTCCAACATGATGAGGCCCTGAAGCCTCCAGCTGAAAGAATCAACTGAACATTCGCTATCACCTTCACCTCTGCTGCCCAAACAAACCCTACAGGAAATGCAGCACAGCATTAATACCCACAGCATTAAATCCATTTTCCATTTCACACTTGGCAGCTGCCTAGGGTTTACATAGACATGTGTCTGCAGGTGGATGCTCATCATCACCTCCCCAATTCTGGATATCTGGTCTATCTACCTGCAATCTCTACCTCAAGCCTGAGTTCACTTCCTCAGGTGATTTTTCTTAACCTTCGTGGCTTTAAGACTCTTACAACAGGTTTTCTCTTGCATAGAATCCCATGCATTATTGGAAAGTAAAAACAAAACACCTTTAACGACATTTTCCTTAGCTAACTTCTGAGGAGTAGGAGCCCTTGCTACAACTAGGGTCACACGTTGGAAGGTGGAAAGGAAAGCTCTTATCCCCAAGATGCCCATCAGAACACATGAATATTAGACCTTCTACCCTGAGAGTATTTTACTTTTACATCCATACTTCTTTGTTCCTATTTTTACCCATCCTGAAGGAACTAGACCCCAGCATTTCCTTGCAGCTCAGAGACATGTTGGCATATTAGGGGAGAACCTGTGAACATCAGGACCTTGTAATGTGTCTCTCATCATACTGAGATAGGTGCTTATGTGGTGTGTGACATGTAGTACTCACTGTCCAAATTCTTCTCCTCAGCCCATGTACCATGTGAGTGTTGGTGGATAACTCACTAAAAAAACTAGAGACAACACACACGAAAAAGGGATGTTTTCACTGACATTCCTACACCATACAATGCTCTAATGCTGGCTGTTCACTCCAGCAATGGATAGATGTCAGACTCCGGAACTCCAGGACACCTGTCCTCTCCCTGCTGGGAAAAACTTAGCCACTATGTTAGCACTGGTACAAAAGCTATCTTGCAGCACACTTGCATAAAATCTTTCCAAAGTTAATATGAAATACGGTTACCTTTCCAGAATAAGCTATTTCTACTTTTCCCTCAGGTATGCTGCAAATTTTGTAAATTATATAAACCAAAGATCATTTTACAGGCCAGAAAGGACTCAAAAGTTAAAATCATATATATTTGTTCAAAAAGCCTGAGATGAACTCTCAGAACCACCCACTTGTTTACAGTAATGGATTAACTTCAGAGTGTGAGCATTATTATTGTTATTATTCAATGTTTCAACTCAATTACTGATACTTTGCTTTAGTTCTCTGATTTCTTACTAGTCATCACACCTGTCAGTGACTTCAAATATTTTCCAGAAGTTGAATTTCACCCCATTGTCTTTATTAAACTAATTTTTGGTTAGTATATTGGCAGCAGTCCTGTAGGACTGATTAAAAAGTAAGAGGCATAAATCTTTCTAAAACTAGTCTCAGAATAAAAAGTCTTTTCTGGGGACTGTTGGAAGCTCATTTTTGTGCCTTGTTAGAAAAGATACAGTGGTCTTTTGACACAAAAAAAGGTCTCATTAAAACTCAGACATTACTGAACTCTTGATCAAGATTGATTTCCATTTCATTGTGGTGTGATTAATCTAGAAAAAAGAAGCAGCATTTGAGCAAACTAGCCAAGGGTTATTCATTTATGGACAATAATATCTGCTCAATCAAGAGACCTCACATAACAGCTTTTTGTTCTGATTAAGATACATACCCAATTAAGGGTTTCAAACCCATTCTCACTCAAATCAAAGGGAGCTTTCTCCACCAACTTCGATGGTTGTTGATTAAGCCTTCAGAGAGGATGTTCTTTCATATATGAAAGTTTTCCCAGATGACTCTGTTTTCCTTAAAGGTAAATTACTAGTTCAAAAAGAAGAGGACTCTGAGACAAGACATTGTCTGAGAGATTTCTGAGGAAGTAAATTTGCAAAGAAGGAGAGGTCAGAACATATTTCTAATAATTTCTACATAAGATCCATTTATTTAAGTCTGTACATAACTGTGAATCAGATATACACGTAAGCATCCACAGAACAATCAGAAGGTTGGCTCTTATTTATGTTTGAGATTGCATTTAAATAAATAAATTATGTGAGCTGATAAAGTTTTCTTTGGTTGTTTGGGGGTTTGGAGGTTGTTTTAATTTGGGTTTGGGTTTTTTTCTACAAGCACTGGTGAAATTAAGTACCACCAGAGAACTGTCCCACTAAATTTCCCTAAAAGCCTTGTTAACTCCTGTAAGAATGCTTGCAAAATAATTTTAACTTATACAAGTTAACAGCCCTGAGTCTTTATACCTGATTGGTTTAACTTTGATGTGTAGATCCATTCTCTTCGATGTTATGCAAGTCTTTCAAGTTTTAAAAGTTGGCTTTTATTTTTTAAAGGATTATTTAAATTCCAATGCAATTAGAGGCCAAACTTTAGCATTTAGGAACTAAACTAGCTAGGGTCCTAGAAAACTCATAAAATTACAGGAAATGAGGATTTACCAGGTGACAAGTGACAGAAAAAGAGGAAATGACTTCACATTTCTTCAGAGGTAGGTTAGATTGGCTATTAGGAAACATTTCTTTGCTGAGAGAGTTGTCAAGCATTGGAACAGGCTACCCAGGGAGTAGGTGGAGTCTTTATATGCCTTGGTGACATATTTAAAAGATGTATAGATGTGGTGTTTAGGGCATGGTTTAACAGTAGACTTGGCAGTGTGGAGTTAATGGTTGGGTTTGATGATCATAAAGATCATTTCCAGCCTAAATTATCCTATGATTATTACATTTTTGTCAGAATGATATACAGGTTGCCAGTACATCCCCTGCTACAGCTACACTACGTGCCTCTGACAAGCTTCTAGATCCCAACAGGGATTATATGGAATGAAGAATCTATTAGGACAAGGGAGATGTGAGAGGGGACACGCAGAAGGGACACCTCAGGCAGTTTTCAGATTTGCAGTGAAGAATTACTGGTATTTAGAGACCTTTGGTGTAAAGCAGTTAATGAGGGAGAGGATTTCAGGTTTCAGTTTTGGACTTTGGATATAAAGTCCACCTAAATCCTTTTCTGAATTTGGACTGTAATTGCTAAGTACCACATATCTCTGCTTATGTTCTTTCGCTAGCTGATCTTTCTTAATTCAGACCATATCCAGTTTTTGAGTGAGTATCAAATGGCACAGTATTAATGTATCCCACCATTGTGCATGCTCATGCTTTTGAATGGGGAATTAATTTGAACACTGAATATCTTAAACAATGCCAAGGAAGTCTTGCATAATGCCAGCTTCAAGAGAATTAGTGGGCTATGGTGAGAAGAAACATTCCTGGCATCTCAGTTTTGATCCCCTTGGCTAAGCTCTGTTTGCTTTTAATCATTTCTTAGAAAATGTAAGTCTTTCACTTGTCTGACAAAATCTGCAGAAACTACTAGTAACAGTTAGTTAAATACAGTACATCGGTGTTCCTGCAATATTTGTACTTATTTTACCAATTTTACCTACTCAGTATTCCTATTAGAATGAATCCTAAAGTTGACACCATCATTACTCTTATTGCATATATTATTAAGAGTACCTATGGACATAGCAGCCCAGCATTTTTAGTGTCCAGTGCTGCATAAAGAGAAAACAAGAATACAATCCCCATCTCAAAAAGACTGCTATCTAGGTAAAACAGAAAAAAACCACAAATACTACAGTAGATTAATACAGATAAGTCAGCACAAAACCATTTAGTAATTCTTCTTTCTTGTTTCTGGAGATGCAGAATTGTTCCCTACTCCTTTTACTGTCTTTCCAAATGCATCCTTTAAAATGTTAGATCTCAGTATCCTTACCTGCCTGCAGAGAAGATTTTTAATCCTCCATTCTCATCCCAGAAAAAAACAGTCAAGCAGTGACCATGTATTACTGTCATGCAACTGGCAAATTAAGATGAACAATATTCTTGAATCCTTTTTTTTCCAGTATTTTAAAACTCTGTATTAAATTAAAAGAACAAACAACAGACTCTCTCATCTAGATCTGCCTAGTTTGCTTCACATTAGGCTTAACTGTAGATGTCTGAGTTAAAAGAGGAAAATACATACAACAGAGGGTTTTTGAGCAAGAATAACTTCATTTCTGTTAGCTTCCCAAAATATCTGTCATCTCCTCAGAGGTCTGAGTCAGTACCTCAGTCACAGAATAATACAATCATTAAGGCTGGAAAACACCTCCAAGATCATCAAGTCCAACCTCTGACTGAATACCAATATACCCATTAAATCATATGGCGAAGTGCCATGTCTACTCTTTCAGTGAAGAAATTCTTTCTAATATCCAACCTGAACCTCCCCTGATGCAACCTGAGGACATTTCCCCTTGTCTTAACACTTGTTGCAGGGAAGAAGAGGACAACTCATATCTCAGTGCAACCTTCTTTCAGGTAGTTGTAGAGGGCAATAAGGTCTCCCCTGAACCTCCTTTTTCTCAGGCTAAAAAACCTCAGGTCCCTCAGCCAGTCTTCATAGCACTAATGCTCCAGAATCCTCCATGTTCTTTGTATAAGGCCTATGTGCAAATTCTTTTTCTGAATAAAGCATCACCATGAAGCAGTCAGAGGTTTACCTGACTTAGATGTTTACGATGCTTGTTCAGCTCAGTGGCTCGTGTAGTGAGCCTTCTGATTGTCAGCTGGTTTGGACATTCAGACATGTTTTAGGTACAAGGCAGTAGGAGTTGGCTTCTTGCAGAAGTGCTAGTTGCTACCATGTACCCAATGGAACTAGTACCTGTCCTGTGGAGTCACTTATGATCTACTCCTGTCCAAACCAAAGGGGTGAACTGGAATCACCAGTGCCTGTAAGTAATTATGCCTTAAGCTCCCCTGCTTGCAATAGCAGAAATGAAGATCAGTGGTCTCAGTGTGGAGATAGTGAACAGCAGAAACACCTGTCATCTGGTGAAGTTATGTGCTGAATCTGTTCACTGCCTGTGGCACTTCAGCCCATCACCAGAGCATCCTAACATGCTATGTTGCTTTGTCACAACTGTATTCAGCAACTTCCTATGTATTAGATATTATAACTTAAAGTTCTGGAGACAAGGGTAAATAGCTACTCAAGATTAGTGAGCAAGTTCTCTACTTTGGCTTCATGGTCCTCAAATTTTGCTCCCTCTGATTAACTCATGGAAGATTGTGCAACAGATAGTCTACAGCTGATCCCTCACTGTATCTCTGGGTTTAGACAGAAACAATGGGTTATGCTGCTCACAGAAAGTCTCCTTGCAAGCTAAATGCAATATTGAAAGCAGATAAAAATTCTTCCTTGATGAAAGAAAGTCAGAGAAAGTGACCCTGACAGTACCCTCAGGGAAGGAAGAAAAGAGGAAACTCAGCATGGAAGAACCAAAGTGGAAATAGAGCTGATGAGTGGAAAGCAGCCTTCATTCTCACATTTTCAAAGATCTAAATAGTTATTCTCCCTTCCCTAAGATTGATCTCTAAGGTTATTCTCCAATGTCAATCCAACAACTCCTGATGTTCATACTGAGAACCATTCTAGTCTCAACTATTACAGGACATTTTGGGTACTCTATGACATATATATCACATGCATCATTTATCTTGATTTTGCCAGCAATTTATTTACTGTTCTTACCTTCTTCTTATTTGAACAGGACGTCACTGTTTTATTTGCCATCTGTGAGCTCCATATGGTCATAGCTAATGAAAGCAAGTAGTCTAAAAAAGATGACACCATTAAGTAACCTTTTCTGATTAAATACACAGCCTACTTCTTTTACACTATTCTTGCTATCACTAAATGCCGAGATAGTCTTCTTGTGTTTTCTATAGACCACAGGGTTTGGGATAGCTGAAAAAAATATTGGCTGTTAAGTTACAATTCCAGTGAAATTTCCTAAAACTCTCCAAAATCAAAGTTCTGCTGTATCTTTTTCAGTCAGATGTGACACATTCGTATTTGCGGCTTTTTCTGAATCTACAGCTCCATCAGAAAGAAAAAGGAAGCTGATAGGCCTTCACATTTTTTGTCTTCTAGTCTTAGATATTTGGACCACTCAACCCATACAGCTTCTCTCTGACTCTGATCTCATTTATGAACTCACTCCTCTTGGTGGGAAGAACAACATATGAATCCTCTGGTGTGCTTTCAGGCACCACAAACACCACTGTGTTTCTGAGCACTTTAGGTGAATGACCAACAGCAAATCAGCTGCATCTGCTTCTCACTTGTATGTTTCCTCAGCATCCTCTGCATTTAGTAGTCAATAAAATACTCTTAGGCTTTATCTGTAGCAATAAAGCCATAAAGCCTTTCAGATCCATGGTCTCTGCCTTCCCTAGAGGAAGTCTTAGCAACCAGTATCGCATCTACAAGGCATCCCAGTGGAACTCCTTGAGGAAGATGCTTTTTCTGAAAACCCTTGAGGAAAAAGGCCAGGATTTGCTCCTGGTATATTTTTACACTTTAATGATATAGTTAAGGCTGTGATACGCCATTAAAGCTCTGGCAGCCAGATTCAGGACCTTTTAAGCCAGTAGGTTTCCAAGTTTGATTTTTATAAATGAAGTTGAAATAGATGTCAGCTTTATGTGGCTACAGAACTGCTACTGTACACATGAATAGGGATTTCAATAATTAGTTGAAATCCCTAGGGTGTTGAATGATGTTTTAAATATTGTTTTAAAATGCATTAAATGAAAATAATTAAATAATGCATTGCTTTTACAATGCAACTAAAAAGGCTATGTAATTAGAATGAGGGGTAGTATAAAATATTTAATTGTGGCCCTGGTGTTCTTTATAATGAGGTTTGAGTAATTAGTGAGATGATGACTGAGTAGTTATTACTTAGTATGAGGTTTGTGTTCTGTTACACAAAACATCAATCACTGTTTCTCCGTGACAGTTGTTATGGCAGTGTCTCTTTTTCTCTTTTTCTGTGACTCTGTTTCCAGTTTTGTGGAGTCGCTCCAAATTTTGCTTAAGCTTTTCACTGTCTGCCTTGATTGTTTTGACAAGTAAGGCCAAACTCCATTGTGATCTACATAATGTAGCATGAATGACTACTAAAAAGGAGATTTATTTTTCCTTTTGATAAACCTCCTTGTATTGAAAGGCATGCTGCAAAAAAAAAGTCAGGTTTAAAAATTTTTCAGCATAACTATGCATCTATGAAGTTTTCATGTCTATTTATTACTGAATTTAAGAGGCTTTTTGTATCATCTGAGAAGATTTTTTGCAAACCTCTGTCAATGGATTCTTTCCATAACTTTCCCTGCTGTTCAAGAATTGAGCCCATCATCTGAGATTTTTCAGGCCTGATCCTCTGAAAGATTTTGAAATGCAATAAGTGAGCATTAATTTGGTGTTCAACTAGGAGCCAATACTGAAGAAATGCTTTTCCCATCACATTATTGTTAGCAAATATTTTATTTCCCTCAACACTACTCAAAGTTTCTCCTGTATCTATGATCAGTCCCAATTCTATTAAAATGGGGGGGAGGGGGAGGTTACTCATAAATGGCTGGATTACTTGACAGTTTGACAGTAAGATCCATCTTTTTCTGGCTGGGAAAAAGGCAAAGAAGTTTTCTCCTTCTCTATTTTTGACACATTAGGGAACAGGCCAGAGTAGTTTTGGTGATTGTTGAATAGCTGACATTCTAACGGTAATAGAAAGGTCTTAATTGCCTCTTTAAAGGCTGAGCACTATTAAGCATTTCGTGACGACATCCAAGACAGCTGTTTTCTTTTCAATGTCTGACACCATCCAGGCCTTGAGGACTGACACAGTAGTTAGGGTGAACACGAAAAATGACAGTCTCTTCTCAGTAAAACTAACATGTATGACCATAGAACCTGCTTGATAGCAAGGCACTGCAGGACATCCCACAGGTGCTGCTGTCAATTTTCTGTCAGGTTGTTTAATGATGAGGCTGAGATCCACAGGTATTCCCTTGTGTCACACAGTAGTAAAGGATGAACCGCAAGTATATGATATTAAAAGAAATCTTTATCAGCTGCAACAAGCAATGGTCTGTAGTGATAACTTGTAAGTTGCAATGATACATATTCAACTTCAGTGATTAAATGTCATATTGTGAGTAGAGGTGAAGACAGAGCTGTATGGACCGAACTGACCATGGCAGGGAACCTAGTGACTCTGCTAAACAAAGCCAACAGCAAGAAGGTTTTTCCAAGATGTGTGGACTTAACTGTTTAGCATCATGGCAACCTCTTTGCAACACCAAGAAGGATGAGGGCGAAATAGTCTTTTCTACATATACAAACAGAATAAATAGAGGAAATTGGTTCTACCCTGTGTCTTTTTCTTCTCTTCTGCTGAAGCAGAAAAAGGCTGGTTAACATAAGAAATGTATTGGCTGTCAGATAACACTCTTGGTCTGAACTCTGCAACTCTTGGAGGTTTTTTAATAGTTTTTACTTTCTTTTGTTTACGTGTTTTTATTCTGCATTCAAGGAACAGTGACAGACAATCTTCTTGTACAAGAAGGCATTTTCATCAGAGAATTGAAACATGTAAATATTACCAGTTTGAGGCATAAAATCAATTCCTGAAAAGATGCTGATCTGCAGTTGCTAGCTTGTTTGAACCAGGCAAATAAACAAACAACCTTCTCTGACAAACACTGTTGCTTGTGCTCAGATTGACTCATACAGTCAATTCCATTGACTTCAAGCTAACTTTGCTGAATGCCATCAGTTCTTATTGATTTAAAATACATTTAAAGTATATGGAATACTCCTATATCTAATGAGCTATAAGACAAAGGCAGAACAGACCCCGAGCTAGCATTGGATGGGAAAAGGGAAAGGATTAAATAAAGGGAAAAGGGAATAAAGGCATAGGGCAAGTTTAGCTTCACCTAAGTTGGGTCACATAAAAGCTAGATTGTATCCTGTGTTAATTGCACAGATTTCCTCCACAGTCATGAAGAGAAAGTGACAACTCCACAGAGATATTAATTTCACAATTCTTCAAAACTTATTTTAGGAATGAATGAATCACCCTTTGGGGCATCTGTGTCTCTCCACTGAGTTTAAAGGGAGTATAGGGAATATTGGGGGAATTTTATCTGTGAGATAAATGCAGTCATTTGAAAGAAAACAATTTAACTATGGAGCACAGTAGAGCATACTACTATCCTAAAGACAAGCCATTATAAATTGTTCAGAATCTTTGTTTTCTTTTAGATGCTTTATTTAACTCTAAAGTATAAAATATGTCAAAGGCTTTTTCACAGAGTAAGACTATTAAGTTTCGTCTCTAGCTCCACTCATTTTTAACCAAATCAGCCAAAGTATTTTAAAGTACCTGAATGCCCACATACACAAAATTAACCAGCTGTTATGTTTTCAGAAGTATCTTACATGCCATCATAACCATTTACATTATCACCACTTGATCCATGGTGGGTATATCCCTTAAGACTGGTGAGTCCTTCAGTGTGGACTATAACCATATTTTCTGTTTGATTTTTAACAGCTTGCTCTGCAGGCATTAATCTGCACAATTATACCCATCTGAAACATTAGGTGCATCATTCACTCCCAAGAGATACCTATAAATATATGCCATAAAGTTGTATGACCACTTGCTAATTAGGTGCTCCAATGACCAGCTTTCAAGTATCTAGACACCAGACTGATATCAAAGGCTCAAAGATGCAAGTTCAAGAGGCACCAGCTGAGTAAGGAGACACATGTAACTAACTGCTAGAAAAGGACATGAGACTGGAAGTAGGAGGGTGCATGATTGACAGGATAATGGTTGAAGAGGCCAGAGACAGCACACAGGAGACAGCAAAATGTTCCCTCTGAGACTTGTGATCGTAAGATCATACTGGGAAGAAGTGTAAAAATGCACTCAGAAGCAAAAGACAACCCTGCAACTGCCTTGGCAGTTGCACTTTAGCTGCAGTTCAGCTCTTCCATCCTCACAGTGAGGGGCTACCAATGAGGACAGCATGACTGCCCCTGGGACTTTTCTCCAAGAGATCCTCTCCACTGATTGCACAGTTAACATTGCTCACTTATTTTAAGGTATATTCGAGTGCCACCTGTTGCTATCAACATCTCCTGAACTGTTGATTGGCAGGGGATGGGAGCCTGTTTCTGCTCCCTTGTCAGCCTGATGAGTTTAAATCTTGGTCTTTCACCACTACTGTCCTAAGTAGACACTTACAGCTTCGATCAAGTGTGGGAATCATTTTCCCCTCCTGTTGAAGCTCCAGCACTGCCTGGGAAAAAATAAATCAATCAATATTTCTATAATCAGAAACAGAGAACAACTATGGTCAGATGAAAAAAGACATTTCTCTGCCATGGAACTGTAAGCTTTTTTTGGCAGAGATAAAAAAAAAAACAAACCACACCTATTTGCAATACCTTGAAACAGTTTGTACCTTTCTCATACATTTCTTGCCTGGGTGAACACCCTGATTACTAGCTGTGGAATCAAGGGGTTTCTTCTGTCTTTTCTTTCTGAGGCTTGAATTTCTGAAGTGAACTCCAAGCAGCTCAATAGTCCCTAAGTAACTCTGGGAAAAATCTAAAATATATATTAATATTTTCTCAGACATGGCCTCTTTTGCAACACAGAAATCTCATCCATGAGTAGTTCAAGAAACTGGTGTTTGATCCAGATGTCCAGCAGCATGCAACTCCTGGTCTCCAGGAACAGTACAGCCCTCCAGCAACAACAGCACATGTGTGCAGTGGGGAGCGCTGGACCTGTGAAACAGCAGAAAATGTTGGATGGCACTTTGTGATGGTGCACAACACATCAGATCCTATGGTTTGTTTGGAGGCATTAAGTTTATAGTTCATGTGTCATAGATATTCTGGCTTTTTGCTATAAAAATAAGGGTAACTGGAAAAATTCAACTCACTGAGCACTTCCTGAATGTCAGAAATGCACTGTACTGATCCTTGATAGCTAGGCCTTACTCCATGCCAGAATACAAGTGAGAGTTTATCTTGGTTTCCCATCTCAAGGTACAAAATTCAACTTGTGTGGCACACAGACATATAGCACAGACCTGGCTGCTCCAGGAGCAAGCTTTACCACTGTAAAGCATTTCAATATGTAACCAGTAGACACCTTAGTCCTCTTCTAGATTTCGTTCCAGCTGTCAGTTCCTGTTTGCTTAATAGTGGTACTCTTCACCTTGTGTTTGCATTAATAACCGTGCATCATGAATGTAAAATTTTACTCTGATTTGATGATCTTTGGCCTTAATTTTAGTCTGATATGCACAGGGAGACGAAGGCTCAAGCCACCAGTTACTGAGTCTCAATCCTCTTTTAGTTGCCCCTGCATTTACTTTACTAGATTGGTTTGCAATACCCAGGACTAGTTTGCCAGAAAATATAACTTTTCTATTGTATTTGACTTCTGGAATTAATACCATCTAGCTGTGCAATGACTAACAATGGTAAGAACAGGAAAAGTAAAATTTCTCTAAAGTATTACTGAAAGCAGTTCATATTACTCTGTGTCACTTAAAGGTATTTTATCACACTAACTTCAAATTTTTGTTCAGTTTTTGAGAACCTTGTAACTTCAGCAGAAATTTTATCACATATAATTTTTCCTCTCACTGGTTCATCAGCATCAAGGATACTGACACTTTCTCTGTCCTGACCCATTCTCCATCTATCTTCCACAAATGCCAGAATTTAGCAATCTTTTCTGTACTTGCACAGAAGATAGCAACCTGAAGACATGAGGGGAAGAGCGGTGACTGCAGTTGTGATGTCTGCTTACTCCCCCAAGTCAAGCTAGCCAAACCCTTTGCTTATATCCACCATATTATGCTATAAAGTTTGAACAGATCTCCAAAAGCTGCATATCAATGTGGCTTCTTACCTTGTTTCAGACTCTCTTCAAAACTCACTGAAATATGAAAGTATATTTTTAAAAGAAAGGAACTTGAAAAGGTCAATATGCAAAAATGTTGTGCCATGTCTGTCATATCGGCATGGACACCTTGGTTATCCTGCAGCATGTAAAATGTCATGAGACATGTATGTTCAGGTGCCATGATTTCTCACCACATGAGCAATTATTATTATTCCCATTCTTCAAATCTTAAGTCAGTGACATTATTATTTGAGTTAAAACCTTGTTTCTTTGTAATGCAACAGAAGAAATAATGTCTGGGTTACCTGACTGTCAGAACTGGACAATGCATCTTATCCTCAAAGTTCTAGGCAGATTCTGCTCTTACATTCATGGTCCAAGTAAAAATATAATTAGTGAGAACAGTTTAATTCTCCAAAAATGTTTAAATGTCTGACTTAACGCAACCTTCACAATGCAATATAGGGAGTTATTCGCAGTACAGTCCGGCTGTTTCATGGCTTCTTACTGAATGGGAGTGAAATCAAACAGTTTTCAATAATTTACTAAAGAATAAAACTGTTTCAAAAATCACTTGGGGGAATGAAAACAGATCCTCTTCTTTGTTTAATATGTGAAGGGTATGAAGACTTTGATAGACATCTCACTCAGCTGATCAGGGGAAAATCCAGGCCCAGTTTGTGCCCTGAGCCAGAGAAGGGGCTTTCCATTGCAAGACCACCACAGATGAGGAAAATCTAATTTCAGGCAGTGCTGATGTCTCTGACTTTCTTCTTCTTGAGCTTTAGAACTCATCCACTTTACTATAATCAATTAGCTTCATTTCATTCACCCTATTATAGGTATAGAGAAAATATTAATGAGAGCGTGTGGTTAAGATCAGGTCATTTTTGCGTAAAAGGCAAGGTCCTTGTTACAGCGAGATTTTATCTTTATAAATGGCTTGTCTCTCTAAAGCAGATACTGAAAGGAATGGTACACTTCTGGGATTAAAAAAAAAGGATCTAACTAAAAATCTACCCAGAAGTAAAAATACTGATGATTTGAATCAATGTATCAAGAATCAGCTCCATCAAGGAAATTTTGATGCTATAAAACTACTCAGGTACAGGTTTGGGTTTGAACTTTTGCACTAAATGCCCTATTCAGGTCATTCTAAAACTTAAGTAACTGATAGATAGTTTGTATAAAGTGTAGTTATACATAGCCTAGAAAGGAAGGTCAATAGGTTTTGATCTGCTCTATGCTCTCTTGATCATATTTTCCCTCATTATAAGAAATGTAGTATTTCCCCAGCCTTTTGAATCAAGGTGTAGTTTAAAGCTTAAAAAATTAACTTGAGACACTCATTTCAGTCATTTAAGTCAGTCTTTTACTGGGCTTTTCCTGAGGCACTCTTCACCAAGTCTTACTTTCAAAGACGCCATCCTGCTGGCCTGAGGTTCAAAAAGAAGCCAGCATATTCAGAAATTTCATCTAGCACTGATCCATTTGCTGCCAAAAAACCTGCACCTTTTTTTGTTAGGTTTTTTTTTTTCTCCTTGCAAGAAATCCGGACATACGAAGCTTCAGTTCAGCTCGATCTGAGATTTGAGACATATATAGATGAGTACAAAGGGTAATGTTACAACAGTGTAAAAAGTAACCTCTCATCAGTTCTGCTGCGGCACCTGTCAGCATGCAGAGTCCTGGGCAATTACAAGAGTAAGATAAAACATTTTACCTTAAGCTTCCCTGAGAGTATATAAGGTGATCACCCTGCGTTTCAAGACCTGACACGTAAGGTGTTGGAGATGTGTTAGATTCAGTTCAGAAGGACACATTCTCTTATCCTTCGGAGAATACTGAGTACCTGACCACAGCCGGAAATCTGGGCCAGGCACTTTCACTGCCACGTCTTTTATTTCTTCAGTTCATTAGTTTGTATAAAACCACCTAGCAATACTAATTAGGCTGCCATTAAAAAAAAAAAAAGAAAGAAAAAAAGAGTAAAGAAGGATTAGGAGGGTGCACTGCATCTCATAACATCATGATCAGTTAAGTGTGAAATTACTGCTTATCACCACTATACATTTTCTATTACCCTATGGACCTTTTCAAACTCAGTATGTTGCTGGGAGAAAAACAGAATTTTAAAGCTGCAGGTTAAAGTCAAGGTTATGCAAATATGGACATACGTATTTCAAAGTAAAAACAAAACACCTGTAAGATTCTAGGTGTTTTTTTATGTTTTAGGAAGAAGTATTAATTTCAAGGTAATTATTTACCAAGATGGACCTTTGAATAAACAGATTTACATTAAGATATCCAGGCATTCTAAACCCTGTCCCACATGCAAGTATTAAGAAGCAATATGAAGTGTTTTGTCATCCCTAGCAAACAATTCCCCCTGCACCATTGCAGCTTGGCCAGATTCCAAATCTTATCCCAGAGCATTTATTTTCCAGTGGATATAAAAGGATTATATTTCTCCTTTAAGGGATACATTCTGCAGATGATTAATTGCCAAAAGAATGTGATATTGATCTAGTCAGAAAACTGTATTTTAGATACAAGATTAGGAAGTGTTAATTCACAGAAATTCCAGTAATTCATTAAAACAGAGATCCAGGGGTTCATATACTTTTTACAATAACATCAATCACGATCAAACTGCGGTAATTGATAACAACACAGATATTATATACACTTACACAGTTTGTTGACTTGTACACCATGACTGAACCAATGTTTTAATTTCTTAAGAACAAGAAGCAAAATAGTTATTGTACAGTAAGCATCTTAAAGAAACAAGAATGCAAAATTTGAAAAACACATGACTATTCACTTTTTTAAAGCCATCCTTTTTTAATAGCAGACATTGGAATAGTTCCTTTAGCTTACATGGCTGTATACTTAATTTTTTGAAATATTTTAGGGTAATACTAGTTACATAAACTCTGAAGATGTCACAATGATTTGTTAGAGGAAGTAGCATATCAATACTGAAAACCAAAAGATCAGTGTCTCAAAAATTGCACTTTGAATCATCATTTGTGTTCTTACAGTCTAGAGAGTCTAACTAAATTGTATTGGGGTTTAATCTGCATGTATGCACTAGTGCTTCAGGCGTGTCTGTCCATAGGGAACTGTATCACCTCTTACAACTGAACCAAACAATGACAACCAGGTTCAGCAGTGTTGGACACTTTTGGGATGGGAGATCCTAAGATAGAGATCTGGCAACCTGAGTGGAGATGGGGGCTGTTGATGCTAAACTCTACCTGCACAAGAGGCATTCCCCACAAAAATAAAAGCCAGTTTACTTTTTATAATAGGGACTGTGGCATATAAGGTGCCCAAACAGGTATCAGAAGCATGTAAGCTTCTAACAAAATACAAGAACTTGGTGGTTTTATTCAGAATTTACAACCTGGCTCTATTTAAAGTCCCCAGATCATCTCAGCAGGGTGGCACAGACACTTGGGACAGGAAGCACAAGTCACTGCTGTTCTCTGGTATAGCTCATGAGAATAAATAGGTCAATAGGGTTGTACCCCGTCTTTTACTTATCAGATGGATTTTTTGCTGGTATCAAGATTAACTGTGGAATACGTGAACCTCAGTCACAGACATGAGACACTGGGGATGGAGGAATATGTCAAGGGCCCATGTGCTCTTTAAATGAAAATATTAAATGGGAAAAACATTCTTCTGAGAAAACTAAATAATGAGTTACTTTAAGTTGTGCAATGTAAAGGGCATGAGACAACATAATCATTGTTAAAAGAAACTTCAGTTTTATTTCTTTTGACATTTGTGCATGTTCACTCATTCAAAACAGCAGACAGAGCAAAAGCATTGCAGGTCAGTGTCTAATGCCAGTAGCACAGCTAGCACTCCACTGAAGTCTTGCCAGCATGTATGAAGGGCTTAGGTATCTGAATGAGATTGCATGGTTTTATTTACTTTAGCATTTGCAGGCCAGCAGTGGAATAATTCTGGATGAACAACTGGAGTAAGAATTTAGCCATTGTCATCTTACAGCAAATCACTGTCCTCTTGTATAGGTGTCAACCAAAGAAAAGCAGAAGGGTCTAGGTACAAATCTAACAGCTTAGGTAATGCATCCCTTATTGATTTTTTTCCTCAACAAACTATCAAGAATATTTACTATAAAACTTTTTTTTGGTCTTAGAAAAAATTTAATATAAATGTATGAGACATTGGAGAAAATAGCATTGATAAATTTCTTCAACTGATTAATACAGTCCTGGTATTTATGTACTCAAAGGATAACTATGTTTTTTTCAGTAATTGACAAGTTTTGTAAATTCTACAGTTTCTTTCAAGGTGAGATATATATTCTGTGCTTTTTGCAAATGGTTCACACTATGTGCTTTATGTATTTCTGTGGTAAAGTGCATGTTATTGTTCTTGTATCTTGTTTCAATTATTTAAGTGCTGTATGAAATAATGTTTAGAATAGTATATAGAAAAAATAGTTCAAGAGCAGCTTTGATGAAAATATCTTCTCTATTACTTTATGCAGGCAGTCACCGTGATTATGTTTTCCGCCTAAATTCTCAATTACTGCATGTTCACAAGTAAGCCAACATACAAATTTAGAAATACCAGAGCAATAGCTGCATGAGTTTTCTTTTCAAAACTACTAAAGGTATTTTATCACATCGAACATAATGTCAATTTCACGCTTAGTCTAAAAAACAGATGAACCTGCATGCACTTGGAGTTACTGCAAAATTTTAAAGATGGAGCTGTACAAGGTGTAATAGAAAAAGTGAATTCATAGGAAATTTTAAAATGGCTCCAGAAAAATACTCTTTAGTCTGCATAGATCTTAGAAATAGGCTAGGTCAGAGTTATCCTTAGAATTTTAAAAAATAAACCAAAGGGTCTAATTGGGACAGGACAATTGGTGTCAGATAGAAAATGTAACAGAGAAACTAGCACTACTAAATAATGGAGAAAATTAACATTTTGAGCATATAGCTTGAAAACTTAAATACAGTGGATAAACCCATATTGACTTTTGAATTTAATTATATCCAAGACTTACAGGTAAATCCTGAGTTTCTTGCAAGAACTGGAACTTAGCCAGAACAAGAGCATGTTCACAACTGAACTGATTTCTTCTTTCCTGTGACAATAATGCCTCTATGTGAAGGAATTAATTTCCATGGAGCTCTTTCCTAATTTTCCCTCAGGAAAGAAGTCTCAGAATGTCTTGCCCCTCTTTGCCCCACCCTACCATTCCTTTCCACTAAAAGCCCCCAGAAAAATACCAGGATAGCGTCAATGTAAAGCAGCATCTTTTACAATTCCAAACTGAAAATTCAATACAAAAAGTTTTTTGGTGTCTTATCTTATAAGCCTTTGGTAGTACCAAGACTACATTGTGGAAAGCAAGGTCAGACAGCCCAATATCTCCCAGAGCCAATCTAGGCCACACTTGTACTAGTAAATATAACAAGCCTTGGCCTGTTTCCTAGATCTGACATCAAATGATGTGATGTAAGCTGTAAAAGCAAGCGAATATTTTCATATCCTGTTTTGAGAGAGGAAATTGAACAGCTGATGAATAGAAATGCATTAGGTTGATTCACTGTTTTCATTTCTAAATATAGTTAGCTACTCAGCTAGAAACTTTCATAGAATCACAGAATTATTCTGATTGGAAGATACTTTTTGAGATGATGAAGCTCAGCCCTCACTGTTATGGGCAGTGACACCTTCCACTAGACCAGGCTGCTCAAAGCCCTGGCCTTGAACACTTCCAGGAGTGCGTATGCACAACTTCTCTGGGACACCTGTTCCCATATCTCACTACCATCATGGTTAAGAATTTCTTCTGCTCTCAGTCCACTCATTGCCCAGCCTATATCCATATTTGAGACTGCCCCAAACCAAGTGTAAGACATTGCACTTGGCCTTGCTGAACTTTATGAGATGCATTCCTGAGCCTAATTGTTGCCCCTGCTGATGTCCCTCTGGACGCCATCCCATCCGCCAGAGTGACTGCCAGCAACACCACTCAGCTGGATGTCTGGAAACTTGCTGAGAGTGCATTAAATCCCACTACCCATGTCCCTAAAAGGATGTGAAATAATACTTGTGCCAACAAGGACCCTAAAGGGCGCAGCTTTTAACTTTCATGTTTTCCAATTCTACCACATCATCTCTGAGCATTGAGTAGAACTACAAACAGAACTGAAAGCACTGAATGCAGGAAGCCGACAAAGCAGGATTGCTATGACTTTGTTTTTATTTTCTATTTTTTCCCCTGCAGTATTTTCTTAATAACAGTCTATTTTTTCAATGCTGCTGAGTGTTGAGATAGGAATATCAATTTTTGCTTGTTTATATTGAATTTTCTTCATCATTTTGTTACATTGTGATTCACTATCCTCAGTTTCTTCTGTAACCTTTGTTTATCAGTTCTGCTCTTCATATGTTTTGTAAAACTTATTAATATCAGCAAACTATCGCCTAATTATTTTGTCTTGTTTACAGATCATCTGTGAGTATATTGAACAGTTACAATGAGGATCTCCATTTCCAGTTGGGAATGGTAGCTCAGTACCTCCTTGTATTGGGAAAAACATTTATTACTGCTCTGGTCTCCTATATTTAACCATGTTAGAACTTTCCCTTTTAATTCATGTGAGTTATTTCTGTAACAGTGCTTGGTGAGCGCTTAACAAAGGAAATTGTGTAGTCTCTTATCCTTTTTGTTACCAGAACTCTTTTAGGATGTTATCTTATTTCTGTCTGGAATACTTTCTGGGTCTTTCTAACATCTCAAGGAATATGAATTTTCTGTGAACATCCTACATCTTGCCTATTTAATGCATTTTATATGTCACCTAAATTTATTTTACCCTGTGATTCTTCCTTATATCTTCCTTTTTAACAAGAAACACCATTCTGTCATGCTTATGTAGCCTTCTTTTTGACACTAATAGTAGGGTAATATATTGGTGGTCACAGAGCTTGCTAGGAGTCCAAAAATCCTGGATCTAAGTACTTTATAAAGAGCTTTTTAATAAAAAAATTGTGTGCTACACAGGAGCAAGCCACAAGTTGCATCTCTACCTACATGCTCCCTTACCAACTGCTCTACAGATCTGCCAGTCATGTTTAAAAATTTAGTCTCAGCATCATCCCCCGTTGTGACATGTTCTTTCCACAAGAGCATAGCCAATCTTTCTCTGCTAGTCTTCTGTTTCTTGGTCTTTTGGTTTGATGATTGCTCTGAGCAGGTAAAAAAAATCATTATCATCCTAGTCATATTTTACTAGGTGTTTCTGATTTAGAAAGAAGTATTCAGACATCCAGCAGGGGTTCAATATTTCCTGAAACATGGATGTTACTTATTTGATATGACTATTTCCATAAGATGCAGTATCAAATATATTACAGTCTATGCTGTATTTCCCATATAGTTTATGCTTTTCTCTTAGTGTGTCCCTAATTATCTTTCTCCCATTTGCATGTTTATAGCAAAATACAGTAGATTAAAAAATCCTAATTTCCTCTTCTTGTTTCTTAGCCTTTTATAATTCCCTCACAAAATTTTTATTTCTTCAGTGCCCTATTTAACTGGGAATTCATTTATTGAGATTGTTCCTCATCATTTACTGTCCTCTCCTTTATATGAGGACACACAATTCATCAACTATGCTGTCCATCTGCATCCACTGGCTTCCTGACTATTCACCAAGACCACTTTGTCTAACTTCTGTGGGGTTTTTTCTTGCTCAAGGAAGGAGGGAAAGGAAGGAGGGAAAGGAAGGAGGGAAAGGAAGGAGGGAAAGGAAGGAGGGAAAGGAAGGAGGGAAAGGAAGGAGGGAAAGGAAGGAGGGAAAGGAAGGAGGGAGGGATGAATGAACAAACGAACTAACGAACTTATCTATCCTGGGAGCAGCACTTCTGTTCCATCAGTTTTCACAATTTGTGAAGAATCTTAAAATCTAAAAGCCTCTTCAGTGTTTTTCCTGTAAGTCTCAGCAGCAAGGCTCTCCCTTTCCCTTACTTTCTTTTCAGCACTGTAGGGTTACGAGACTGAGTTGCTCAGCAGTGTCTCTGGAGATACCAGGGAATAAGCTCTTTTTCTCTCTGGAGGACCTATCCCTGGACCTCAGAACCTGCCCAGAGGATTTTCTCAGCAGGAATTACAGCAATATGACAGGAGAAAACCAGATAAAGCTAATATAGCCTTAGGCCGTGCAAGATTGATGACACAGAATAATCCTGGGGAGAAGAGCAAGCTTCTCAATCCTTCCAATAAGCTTGTGCCAAAGGTGCAAAGGGACTTCTCTATGATACATGAAGAGAGTTGAACGTGCTACCAAGACTGATAGCTTCTGCAAAGTGGATCTCCCCAAAGTACATACAATTAGAAGGTGGAATAAACCAGGGTACTTCTCTATTGTAAGTGAAAAACTGAAGGCTGAATACTGAGTGGTAAACATCAGTGAAATAATGTGCTTTCAAACAGCAGGTCTGGGTGGAATTTTAACTACAAATATTTTTACAGTTCTGAAGGAGAAACATTTTTACAGTTTAGCAAAGGATCCGAGTGAAGGGAACAACTGTGGCAAAACAGAGTGTGAACACAGTAGATTCTGCCAAAAGAGAAATCCTTGAGGGTAAAGGAGGATGAAGGTGAACTCTCTGAGTTTTTATTGGATTAGTTCCAGTATAGTGCTGCATGTTGAAATGAACAGCAGTGAGGCTTGAAACAATTTCTGTTCAGGAACCTGGAATTATTTTTTTTTTTAAGTCCACAGTGCTGCAGATTACAGACCACTTTTATGCCATGTTCATTAGCTGCACCTTGCTAACTAACCACTTGGGTTCACTAATAATTGCAAACTTAAGTCAATTTGTTATTTTTAAACTCTTTTTAACTGTCTTTGATCAACTGCATAAAAACTCCTCATTATTTTATTCCATCACTGGAGCCTGGAACCCTGGACAAGTTAACAAGATTTAAGTCATGAGACTGCAATAACTGAATCATAGCAAAATGTCAAAAAAAATTAAATGAAAGAGAGATACAGACACTCACCTGTGGAAAGGGTTAGAAGAAATGTGTTGCTCTTCCTGTTTTCCATTCAACACCTTTTGGAGGCTCTCAGAGCTGGTGGTAACCTGAGAAACCCAGGTTCTTCTTTCGACTTGCGTAATTTTCTCATTCCTGTTACAATGCCATGTACCTGCAAACTACTGCAAAAAAGACTTAGCCCCAGTGTAAGCCAGAACTAGAAATCCAATTCAGTGTTTTAAATCAATGAGGGAGCCTTGCCAGAAGTCTTTTGCTCCAAACATCATTTATTTGTCAAGAAGAAAATCCAAATCTGAAGAATTGCATGAGGAAAATGAAAAATAGTGCTGACCAGTGTGACAGCAGACATATATTTCCTTTAATAAAACTAATTAAATATTTGTAGCAGCTCACATAAATATGAAACAGCATTTAGTAAAAGCAAAAATTATAATGAGGAACATGTTAGTTGAATAGCTATATTAAGAAAGGGAAACTGTGAGTCAGCCTAATGCATTTCCATTCATCAACTGCTCAATTTCCTCTGTCTCTCAAAACAGGATATGAAAATATTCACTTGCTTTTACAACTTACATTACCTAAAAAAATGGAATATTTGGAAAATATGTTTTATCTGAAATCTCAGTTTCCTTAACAAATTTCTAACTTATCAGTAAAAAAAAGAGCAAGACTAAGATCGATGAGTCTCTATCTATTAAAGATCTACAACGAAGGTTAAAAAGATGAAGAAGCTTTGTAGGAGATAAATGAAAGCCTTCAAAGCCCCTTAAGCTGTAGTTGCATCACTATTTGCAAACCACCACCCCAAGTTAAGCTCATAGCTCAACCCTTACACTGCTTCCTGTTCAATTATCTCATGCAGCCTCTCCAAAGCAAGAGAATTTAAATCACAGCTCAACATCTTGAAGAAAGCTTTAAACCCCCTAATTTCCAGTTCAGCTCACAGTAACCCAAATATAGTTCTTCAGCACTGAGTGCTGTGAGTCCAGTCTACTCTTATCCAAGAAGGCATAATGCACAGCAAAGTATGGATTATGAAATTCAATGCACTTAAACTGCTCTAAGGCAGTGTGTGATCTTCTCCAAGGAGATCTGTTAAGGAAAAATGTTGGGAATGTCCTACTTCTGTGCCTTTATGACAGGTATAGAAAACTGTAAGATAAGATTTCTTTTTATAAAAATTGCAAAGGATGGTGTTTGTGGAGGGGTTAATTATACTCGGACAAATATTTAGCTGTATTATGGAAAGCAGCTTAGCAAGCTCTTGGGGATCTCCTCAAAGCTAGGAGAGTTTCCAGGCAGAACTTTGTCTTTATTTCATCCTACTGAACAGTTAGCGTGTTCCAGGAATGGGAGCTGTCTCCTGACACTTCTGATAGGGAACAAGCATCGCACACAGCAGGAAAACAGTGCATTGATTAGATAGAAAATGAATATGCTAATACACGTGTACATCCACGATTTGTGTAGTGCACTGCTGAATCATCTGGAGAATGACATTACAGTTATAGAACAAGTGGGACTGAAACCCCTAGTTGCTGCTGGGTAAGTTTATGTCCAAACTGTCTAACTTCAGTCATTAACAACTTTCTGGAGTTTCATCAGGTTTTCCAGGTAGCTTTGCTGTTCCACAGTATTTTGCATTTTTTAAAGTTTGAAGCTAAATAATTCAATTAGTTTTGAAAACTGGAAAAGTTGAGAAATACTATCCCCATGGCAAATAATGATAACCGTTCTTAATTTTGTAAAAGCTCTAATGTCAACACTGTTTTCAGACCATGAATGATATCCCACATTTGCATCTGAAGAAACACAGCTCTACTCGCAGAGCAGGGAAGAATCAAATCATACGACGTCAATGATGTATATTTGGTGCACCTTTTCCCAAGGTGCACAAACAGATCCCCATCTGCCCTCTAAAATGAAAAGGAAATATACAGCATTTACCAAATTACCCAGATTTTTTTTAATTCTTAGGAACTTCAAATTAAACTTTTTCTCACTCTGAACAGGGAATTAAAGATTGTATTTGAGTGCCCAGCAAGTCCAGCTTGCTGATAGGAAGAGCTTTGTGAGACACCACCACAAAACTTTGCTCCTCTACCTTAGAGCTCTCAGAGCTGCTTTACAGGGAGACACTTGCTCTCCATCCTTGCAGAGCTGCACTGCATTACAACTGTCTGCCTGGCCAAGGGTCCCATGGATCCACACCCTGACCCATGGGCTGGCCCAGCTTTGGCCTATGCTCATTCCTGGGGAGGTGCCTGATGGCCTGGGTTGAGGCTGCCCTTGGCTACTCCCCAGCTGCCCTGCTCATGTTCGTGGGTGATGGGATGGCCCTACTGGTGAGGCTCTGCCCTGCATGCTTGGGAGTCCTGACTCACAACTCCCCTTGAAAAGCACTCCATCCTCCCTGCCTCCAGAAAAACTTTTTCTTTTTTTCCCCAAAGTAAATATTTTGAAGAAAAAGCATTTTGGAAATAAAGAAAGGCTGACAGCTCTACTTTAGCTACCACTTTCCACTGGTGTCAAGTGGGGTGGGATTCAGTCCAGATGGTCAAATAGCCCCAAACTAATGTACCAGAAATGAGCAACTAACTGGGACTAAAGTCAGGAACCTGCACCCCCTCATCCTCTACAACGACTGAGGCCCTGAGTCTGGAGGAAGCATATAAAGCTTGGCATCCTTCACCCACCATAAATCTTTGTAAATAATCCACAGAATGTGTTTTCCATTCCATCTGGTATTAATGATCTGTAAGTTAGGCAACTTGGACATTAAGACAGTCTAAATAGCAGGCAGATCAGAACAAGCATTTACAGAAAGCAATTTATCCCACCTGTCTTTGACAATTGTCTCAGGCTAAGGCACAAATTTTTTACCAGGCACAGAATGAGCTACATGGCCACCCCAGGCCAAAAAATAAACTGCAATTATTTTAGATAAACTTCATTTTAGACATATACTTCTATACCAGTGGCTACTCCGGTAGAGCAGCCACCAAGGCATTGGTTAATATATAAACTTTGAGGATACTTGATGGTGATTTAATTTAGCTAGGGTTCTGCACTCTGTGTTAGAGCAAGAGCAGGGCAGCTCCCTGTAACCAGAGTCTCTCAGGAGGATTTCACTCCAAGAGATGGCAGCTCCTTGCATTTAATTACAACAAATGAGTAAGGAATTTGCTATCTTTGAAAGGATTTCCCATGTTCGTTTTTTTTCCCATTCTGAAACTTCTGTTGGTTTGAAAGAGATTCCTTGAATCTTACTATCATGAAGCTCCTAACCCATGTATTGATTTTTATCTTTTAGCCTAGAAATGTGGGGCTAGGTGGGGACTCCTCTAGTCCTCAAGGACAACAGTTTGCTATTGCAATCACTTTATGTAGCAGGTCTTTGAAAACACACCCATCTCTGACTTTAACGAATCTTCCTCTTTTTTTCTACTAAACAGCTACACTCCTATTTACAAGCTTTTCTTGGCTTTTCAGGCTGAATGTACGAAATGGAAATCTATGATTATCTGTATTTTAATGCCCAAACTGTTTCATTCTCATGTCTAATTAGTAGACTTCTATAATTTATGCCCACATCATTAACAAGTTGAGAAAAAGAAAACCAGAAATCATCCTTTAGGGACATTGGTGGAAATAATTCCCTAGTTTTGTGCTTCTTTTGATACAACCAGTCTTCTCCTCCTTACTTTCCTTAAACTATCTCTGTCTTCTTCAGGATTACTAAGCATCTCAAATGCCACCATAGCACTATAATGAATATCAGATACACTAGTTCCTTGTCTAGAAATTTTTTTTTCTTTTCTAAGAGAGATATTGTATTACTCTGTTTTTTTCTAGTGTGGGTAAAAGATGTTATGTTCTTGCACCATTTATTCCAATGCTATTAATATATCCCTTGGAATTTATTCTAAAGCTTTGCTTACTACTGAAATCAGCCTACTGCAGCTGATGTTACTCAATATTTTTCTGGTTTGAAATAGGTAACTTTCCAGTCATAAAACACCACCCAGTACTGACAGTAATTTTCATAACTTCATATCAAGTTCCATGATTTTGCTTGACAATTTTTCCAGATTTTGGGATGATGATTTTCTGATGGGAGCATACTGTGTTTCTCACAATAAGGTTTCTGCTCTGCTTGAGGTAATTTCTTTTTTTTAGCCCTTTTCTTACACCTCTCCATAATTTCCTCTATCTTCTGTTCCTTATCAATATCATGATACTTATTTAACTGAAGCATCCTGGAAAGATGGCAGGAAGGAACAACTAAATCTCTTTTAAGCTCATTATTATGGTTATTGTATAGGATTTCCCCCTCTTACTTCTTCTTAGAAAAACAGCAAAAAACATACTAGGTCAAACAGAAAGACTGTCTCCCTCAATATTATCCTTACAAGAATCACCTAAGCATTTGCCATGATAAAAATAATAACATGAAAGTATAGATGCTACTATCAGTCTTTCAGGAACTGGTTCAGTGCTCTTCTTTTTACCTAAACAGCTTGGAAAAAAATTGTATTTATTGTAACTTCAAATTTAAAACCTAATTTAGTTTGACCTGGGGCAAACCTGAATTTTAAGGTGTTTGCTGTCTCATTCTGTCTCTTTTTCTGCTCCTGATTATTCCTCATGCCTTTTCAGAGGCAGCACTTAAGCCTACTAAAACTAGAAAACTCACTCTTCTTAATTTGAGATGCAAATTCTGAAGACTTTTTGCAACTTTGATACAGGGAAAGTCCAAACCGATAGCATATTAGAGATCCTGTACTGTACCATTTAAGTATTTAAAGCTTGTTCCTTTGAGACTGAGAATCTTAGACAAAAAGCTAGTTTTATGCCTGTGTAAATTTACATAGAGCGAGGCCAACATGTATTATTCAGTCTAAGATTGTATTCTAAAATCAGTCTTTATAATCTTATATGCTTTAAAAACCTAGCCTTAACCAACCTAATTTCTTGCTCATGTAGTATTTATGTGAATAAATCTTTGAGCCAACATTTCTATAAATACCTTGACCATATAATTCACTTTTATTCTCTCTGTTCTCCAGTTTTTATGTGGGAAGTTAAAATCTTCTACTGTTACACAATTCCAAAGAGTATTTCTTTCCAGCAATATATCACAGATCTCTGTTCCAGTTCCCTTCCAGTCTCTTGGATACCACATAATACCTCAAATCTTTAAATATATTTTACAATTTTCCTTAAAGCAATTTTTTGCTTAAGAAGATTCTGTTTTGTCCTCACTTTATAACCATCATATTTCTGCCTCATCTTTACAATATTTTGAATTTTTCCTTTTTTTTACCCTCTCCATAAACTAGCACATTTTACAGTGGTGTAAATCTTGACCTTGCACATATTTTTAGCTGTCAGAAGTATAGTCTAAAAACCACTGGTACTAATGTTAAGTTATACAGCTTTTATCTCTTGAATATCTCGTACAATCTTGTTAGATCCATTTATTAAGACATCTGAAAAGACATGAATTATTCAGTATATTATTTTGAAATTTAATGTCAGGTTATAGATTATTTCACTTTAAAACTTTCTTGCATTATGTATAGTCTTACAGACAGTTTTTGCACACATTTCAGTGGGCAATGTTTTCCCTTTGAACAATTTCTGACAAAAATAATTTTTAAAAATGAGAATTTTTAATTAAAAATATAAGTGTTCATATGATGTGCATAATAATAAAATATAAGGAAAATAATATTCAGATTAAAAGCTAACGGGGTTTTTGGATATTTTGACACTGTTAGACAATCAGACCTAAGAAATCTAAATACAGGGTTGGCTTATTTCAGAGCCTGAACACCTGATAGATGTTTCAGATACACACATAGAAATTCTCAGTGAATTCCTAAACTGGTTCCCTTTCAGAGTCTTCTTTCTTTAATGTACCTGTAGCCAAAAAGGACTACTTTGTCTGACAAGATGTCATCACTCTGTGGTACAAAGATGGTGTTAGTGAATGCATGGCTAAATATGCGGAAATACATTTTCTGTATCATGCCGGTGCATCATATTGATTTACAAAATGAAGTTATAATGAAGAACCTATTTCAAATTGGAAGCAGTCATTGAACTGCCACCTAGGGCCTTCTACTTAAAGACTTTAGTCTTACGGTTGCACTGCCTGAGAGTTGGGTTACCTTTACCAACTTCTCCTTCCACCACTGTGTGCCTCCCATAACCTGCACTGAACAAAGCTACTGCCTCCTCAGTCCAGTGAATCAGTCATGTCAAGAAATAATGCAGAAAAGGACAGTTCTCTGGTTAAGCAGTTGGAATGACATCTCCAAACCATCATAAAATACATATATGACCATTGACTGCATATATCATACACAACTGCAAGTATTTTTCACAGACACATCTAAACCCTCTTACCACAGCAAGACCTCAATCAGGTGCCTTAAGTTAGGTGACCTGGACTTGAGAGAGAGATTCCAGTTTAGAGAAAAGTTGGGTATAAAACACAAGTTCCTGAGAAGTATTGGTGAAAGTCAGTGGATTTTAAGAACATAATTAAAATCAAGCTTTTATGTGTTTTATTTGATGGAGTTGAATTTTTCAAATTAAATAGGCCTAAATGTGGTAATGGATGGAGGCTTTTCTATCTATCTATCTATCTATCTATCTATCTATCTATCTATCTATCTATCTATCTATCTTATTTAGAAAGAAAAACTACTCTTTCTTTTGTTCAGTTTGCCATCTCTAGGGCAGATAGTGTCTTTGGGAGTAGAAATTCTCTGTGCCTCTGTATTTGTTTGCAATGTTTTTCTTAGTCAAGACTTCTGAAATCACCTGAACACTCTGGAACCCAGGCTTTCATTTAAAAAACTGAAAGTTTTTATGCTTCATAGATATGGAGAAAGGTTTGAATACATGTTCAAATTAATCTTGACAGATGAGCAATCTGGCAACAAAAACAAACAAAAATAATTAGAATCTTTGAAGTATTGTTACTTTCAAATTGATCTGATGATAATATCAGTTTCATTTTGAAGTTTTGAAATAGGCAGTTCAGATCTCCATAATGCAATGGGATAAAATGATCACTGGAATCAAACACTGCAAAGAATGCATTATTAGCATATGCATGCTTTAATTGCAAGAACTTATGTATAAACATTTCTCCCCTGACTTTAGCTGCAAATATGATTTTACCCAGGCAGAAAGCTAGAATATTTCATCTTTCCCCATCATCTTCCTTAGTTGAAGCAATCTTCAAAGAATAGCTAATTAATAAGAAGGACCCTGAGGAAGGTGAGTTCTGGCATTCAAAATGAGCAAAAATTGTGATCTCAAAGTAGAAACAAATTTTTTCAAATATTCACAGCTCTGGATAACCATTTCAGTTTGGGACAATTTGGAGGGGCAGAGACCTCAGATGGAAGTCTCCTTCCTCTGGTTCAATACCCCTACTTCTCTCCAATACAGAGACACCAAATATGACCAGATGTAAGTGAAAAAAAGCTAACACTTTACCAAGAAGAATGCTAAACAATGTTGATAAAACTGGGTTAAGCTAGCCAGAAAAATTCCCAAGCTCCCACCCACTGGACCAAAAGGAGCTGGCAGCCAAGCCTCCCCTTACCTGTTAAAACCTGGCAGGAATGATTTGGAGGGTCAGTGCTGGAGTGAGTCTGCACTGCCAGCATAGGCAGTTGGAGCAGAGCTGTGGACCACCAGGCAACTGGAAGGACTCACAAATACCTGCCGGATCCAGTGATGCAGCCTGGTTGCTGCAACTCCAGTGGTGGAGTCCTGATCTGCTTAGGTGGTGGTAGAAGCCCTGACTGGTAGAAATCCTGTGGAGTGAGAGGAGACCCTCAATCTGCTGAGCAAAGCCCAAACATGGTCTTTTATTGGGCTCAGGGTAGGTGGGTAGCTTTTGGTACCTCCTCTGGGGCAGGGAGTTCTTCACTGGATGATTAATACTGGATCACAGGACATTTCAAGAGTCTTTGACACCTTCTAAGATGTGACCTTTGCATGGTGGCCTCTTATGTAAGCACAGGTGGTCCACTATGGTCCTCAGCAGACATGAACATCTTCAGTCCATGTGTGTGAATTCTCCTGATTCCTCCTTCAGGGGAGTTATCACAGATGAGTCATTTGTGTCGGGACAAAGAAACAACACTCAGCTTGTATCCTGAGGTGGCAGCTGTGCACCCCTAAACACCTGGATTGTATGAGTCATCAGCGCTCCAGTCTTTTCACACTTGTAGATACATTCTTCTCCTAGGATAATAGAGTACCACTCTTAAATCTCCTCTAAATTAGACTAAATTAGTAGGCATATTTGGGGAAAAGAGAAAAGAAAAGGTGGATGCCAGAGTCTTTGTGTAACCTAGGACGTCAATTTAAACTGAAAAGTCATCCAAGATGTTTATTCCC
This sequence comes from Sakesphorus luctuosus, assembly GCA_013396695.1. NCBI lineage: Eukaryota > Metazoa > Chordata > Aves > Passeriformes > Thamnophilidae > Sakesphorus > Sakesphorus luctuosus. Next base: position 30,018 of record VWZD01012913.1, on the reverse strand, counting down.
TCTTATTTTTCCTTCACATGTTATCAAGAAGCCTATTCCCAAAGTATATAAATTTTCAAAATCTGCTTGTCTATTCCCCTATTTTATGAGGAACACAACTAACAGAACTTCTAAGCAACCAGAAGAATATTTTTGAAAATTGCCAAGTTTACATGAAGTCTGGACACACTTTAGGTGATTACTATTTGCTGTACATAAAAATCCCTCAACACTCTTTCTCAGCTGGGGAACGTTTGACTAGATCCTTATTTCTTCCAAGTCCATTTGCTCATTGCCGATTGTTTGTATTCTGTAGGAACGTCTTGTCCCTAAGACAGATCCAGGTATTGAGTAAACTGTCTCAGCAGGTTAGCTACTTACAACTGCAGCCACTCGAAAGCAGTAGCAGTGGGAGAGCCAAGTGAGATTATCATACGCATTTGGGAAGAGAACAAGAAGTCAAGGAAAACAAAAGTCTCTCACAGAAATAAATACTAAAAAAAGAGTCCAATTATAGAACAAGCACATCATAAGTTCTTTTTCTTCCTCTATACAATAACAATGCTGCGGAAGCAGGAATTTTATATTTAAAGACCAAGTACTTTTCAGTTACACAAAATTGAAGCTTGAACAAAACGAGGATTTTCCCCTTAATGCATGTACTTCAGATTAACACTCGTGAAGTTAAAGATTTTACTAAATATATGGTAAGCAAGATATATACCAATGCCCACAATAAGATAGATTTCACCAAAGCCATTCATTTGGCAGCATAATTCCCAATACATTATTGGTTTAGCTCATGTCTAGATACTTACTCAAAATTTGTGTCACTATGACCCAGGTAGCCAATCCATATGTCAGCTAAATTAGAAAAAAAAGAAAAAAGAAGTAAGAAAGGAAAGATAGCAAGCAGAAATGCTCTCCAGAGATGTTGACTCCACTCCTAACAACCAATAAATAAATACAGTAACTCATTCACAGTTGCTCCTGAAGTCTCAAAATAGATAAAGTTAGGCGAGAAAAAGATAATAGTGGTGCTATATCATAGTCAAAATATATTTCTCATAGCAAAGTATTTTAATAATGCCAAGGTCATGGGTTCAATTCCCTATGTGGGCCATCGACTTAAGAGTTGGACTCGATGATACTTGTGGGTCCCTTCCAACTCAGAATAGTCTGTGATTCTGTGATCTTCCATATATAGCATTTAATTAATTATCTATCAATGAGAATATCAACAGGAAATTAATATCTGTCTGATAAGAATCTTCCAAAGGTTCTCGTGTTTTGAGATTTTTCTGTATTTTTTTATCAAAATCGTAATTTTTTCATATGACTCCATGTCAGTCCTTCAGTCCTTTTTATGCTTGTAGCAGTGGTTCCATTGCTTGTTACAATATTGTGCTTTTTATCTGGCTAGTAGTGGGGAAAACATTTTTTTCCTGATTCTAATTACACATTAATATGTAACTTTGGGATTCTGTCACTTAAATACTTTTACATCCTGAATGTGTGGGAGGAGTCTTAATTTGTAAAAGTAAAACATACTTGAGCTCATACTTATACTTTTGATAGGTGTCCTCACCAAGGTATTCCATCTTCCTGGGAAGGCAAATATTTGATGACTCGGGCAGTGTTTTAAGAAAATTGTTTTTTTCAAGTAGAAGTCCAATCCTAAACATAAATAATAGTGAGGAAGAGAAGTTTGGATCATCAAACATTCTTTGACCTAAAATAATTACATTTCTTCCAAGTGCAGTATGTGGGAAAAGTTACCAGTATGTTACCATGTAAGCAGATACCAGGGCAAGAGGCATAAAAATTGCTGCCCCTCTTGACCTCATCATCTACCCAAAATTCAGTGTCCTGCTCCTTATTTCAGTTACAAGGAGGAATGGGTGGAGCTAGGTACTTTTGATACTTGCCTGTTTATTTGCAAACAGTGGAGACTAAGTTCTCTTTCTCTCAAAAGAGCAGGAATTAGAAAGCCAGAGGCAGTTTCCTTGCTTGTAGTTCCAACCTCCTCAGCTCAATACTATTTAATAAATAGCTTCCTTTCATTGGCAGAAAACGGAGGAGAGGTAAGAGTGCTCCTCTCGTTTTATCTTGGCCTTCTTGTTGTTTTCTTTGTGGTGAACTGTGGCACTTTCAGTAATTCTTTTCAATTTATCACATCAGTCTGCCTTTCCCTCCTTTGTTGTTATCTGACATTTGAAAAAGTCCTAGAACCACAAGACCTAAGGTAGCATTAAGATAGTCACATTACTACAAACCTAAGAAATGTCTCAACAAAAATTAAGGGAAGTAATTAAATAGCCAACAGTTTCTGGTAGCTAAATTGAAACATTTCTGTTGTTTTTTATTTGGGCCTCTCTCAAAGAGAAGAATAGCTGGTAAGGAACCAATTAACCTACTTAGCCACAGTGACAGATAGTAATCAACTAATTCAACTAATTTCAGTGACTAAAATAATTTTACCGCTGGTTTATTTGCCATCTGGAGGCACTTCTTCATGCTCAACATGACAGTCAATCTGTACAGTGATACCGAGTGTCAGGCGTCTGAGTGCATCACCCCACTCCTGGCATTGTTTCTGCTTGGGCTCAGGGCCAGCTTAGATAATGGTGTAGGTGCCTGGCCCTGAAGAGAGCTGTTGTCAAAAGCTCTGCTAAAAGTGCTTAGTGGAGGCTCCTCTTGAATAGATGTGCTAGAATACCCCAGCAAGGAATCCCCCTCCTTGCCTGGGGGCTGGTTTAAAATGAGGCTTGCACTCTAAGGCACTGCCAGTGCCATTCTGCAGTTACAGCTATGTTTGCATCTGGCCACGTACCCACTGATCCAGATCTGGACTCTAACCCACAGGTTAACCTCTGAACTTGACCTCAGACCTGCCTCCTGCTGGAGGCTTGCCTGGCACACTGGACAGTTGACTGAACTGGTGACCACCAGCCTCCTCCTCTGCTCTGGTGTGGCAGTGCCCTATTGCCCCTAGGGATGCCCCTGAGGGTACCACTTCACTTCTGACCCCAAAGGAGCAGCCAGCCCACACTAAAAGTTCAGCAAAAGGCAACAAAAACACCACCAAAGGAAAGAAACAGCTTTCAGGCACCTACGTTGTACCGGAAAGCACAAGTTAAAACAGCCAGAACAAATGAGTGCTCTGATGGAAAAGTCTTTTAAGTAAATGAAATCCAGGAGAGCCAACTACACCAAAAGACACGGTGCAAACCTTGCCAATCCTAAAACATATAATCAGATGTACATCAGAATTTGACCCTGATGCCTAACTCAAAGTGAAAAAAAAAGTAAATATCTATGTTGCAGCTCCTTATAATGGATGGCATATTCATTTTTAATGCCTTTTTTAAAAGATGCCTAGCTTAGTTCATTTAATGAGCCACAGAGATTTTAATGAAAAAAGTATTTGACTGTCTCCAATAAGAACGGTAATAATTAAAATTATTTCAACTACATTATTGTTAGAGCTTGCAGGTTAAATGAATTCACATCAGCTTCTAATACATTTACACACATCATCCTCTGTCTTTTTTTCTGTGTCTGGTTTAATAATGCTTTTTGAAAGATTCAGCTTATGGGGAAACAGAATCTCAGACACTTTTTTTTCTACATATATATTTATAGAGAAGAATCAATTCCTTCTGATCAAAGAGTGATGTATGAGCAGAAGTACATAACAGAGAACAAAATCCTCCAAGTACTTGGTAGCTTGTTGCTTAACCTGTAAATTAGATGTACATTGTACTTGTTACATTCCAGGTAAAATGCAGATCCATTCCTGGTAAGAAATAACTTACTCTGCAACATTTTTTATTAAATCAGTAAGAATGCTTTCATAGTAAAATTGCACCTGTTGTAAAGAAATAATGGAGAATCTAATCAACATTGATAAAACCAAAATATTGAGGCTAAAAAATACTATTAGCTCTGAGACACACTTTGAAAAATCAGAAGAAAAACAATAATGCAAAAAACCACAGGGTATACTAGCTTGCTGGTGAGTTGAAGTTAGAAGTTAATGACATAGAGCAAGATCAGAATATAATGCTGGAAAACTGTAGGCAGAGACAGCTCTGAGAAATTATTTGTAAAGGTGGAGTTTATACTTGGAAACTTCAAATGGGTTTCAGGAAAGAGAATGACACACAGGAAATATGTCCAGCAATATGAGGAGATTAGAATATGGAACTTTAGATCTGAAGTGTATTTCTTTCTCTAGAGAGAGAGAGAGAGATATGACTAGTATATTTCTCTGGAGGTCATATCAACAAGATCATACAGTTCTGGTTACCTGTGTTCATGAACTCAGATAAGCTAAACTTGGGGAAGGTTAACCAGACTGTTCTAGACAATGCAAACCACATTGTATTAGCTGAGCTAGACCTGTGTGACCTGCTTAGACAAGCAGAAAGAAAGCTGAGTAGGGGCATCATTGCTGTCTATAAATGTCTAAAGCAGAGAAAGAACAAGAGAGATTCAGATGTATTTATGCTAAAGATCAATTTGGCATAGGCATGAATGAACCATGAATATATTAACTGCATATTAGATTATTTGAAATAGCACAGTGAAGTGCTGAACACGTTCTTTGGAGGCTTGAGGGAGAACACCTTAAAGGTTTTTCAATTTCTCAGTTCTAGAAAAAGATTAATTGATGCGTAGCAAGAGATGAACCTGCAGAAGCTGATGACCCAGGAGTTTGCTTCCAGTCTTTTAGTGCCTGAAGTGGCATGAAAGAGATAACAAAGATTAGCAAAAACCAAGATCTGCTAGGATGAGGTTGCTGGGCACCAGATTACAACTGTTTTATCAGTCTATCTTTTTTCACTTTTTTATATTGCTCTGAAATACTGTTTGTGGAATTCTTTATCATTTTGCATAGAAAAAATATATACTATTTCTATTGTAAAAAATTTGTAAGAACTACTGTAATAGTATAAATAATAATAATATGCTGTATATAAGTAATAATATAAGTAATATTATGCTGTTACAGGAACATTTATTGTAGCATCACCCTTTCACAGACTCATGCCTGATCTGGATCATATTCTGTTTTCACCATCTTAAATGGATACAGAATGGGTTAAGGCAGAAAGGCAAAGGAGTTGTCCAGATTTTCCATGAGCCGTACACAGCACTGGAGGGAAGTGAGTGCTCTAATACTCACAGTGTTTCTCACATTGGTGTAGTTTACTGCAAACAAGCCTTTTTACCCAACGACAGTGTTTAGCCTCTGTCATATAAGAGGGAAGTTAATTCAATTCCTTGCTAACTTTTCAGTTCCTTCTTTGGCTCACTGAAATTCAGATGGTCCTCACCACAGCAAGTGCTGAGTATTTCTCTATGTACTGTTCTTCCAGGGATCTTCTCTGCTATGTTGCTAGTACCAGAAATTACACTGACCTGTAGAAAATCAGAGCTTTATAATGCTCATGCCATGTTAATTTCTTCAATGACTGATGTGACATTTTGGTTGTTCTCATGCACAGCATTTAGAATGAGGAAACTCTGAAACCGCAGTTCTGTCAGAAAGCTGGAGCTCACGCAGGACTTGTGGAGCAGTAAGTGATCAGGTTCTGTCACAGCTGCAGTTGTGGATTTTCTAAGGATTTTTTTCTAAGGAGAATGGCTTCCTATTCAGGTCCAGTGCAAGGAACAGGAGAACTGTTCCGAAAAGAAAACAACTGAGATTCTCAGTGCTTTATTCTGCTTCCTGCACTGCTAAGGCTCTGTTTACTGCTTTGCTCCAAGCTGCTCATCTGAACTCACAGCTCACACCAAATCTAGCAATCATTTCACATATCTCGAGCAGGGTGTTGATGATTGCCCGTGCATTTCTGGGAACTACTGCTGTCTTGCACATAGCTACAACACTTCATGCATATTTAAAGCCCAGTAACTATCATTCTTTGCTCCTGTTGAGTTTGGGGAGAGCTGTGTCCCCAGCACAGACAACGAACAGCAGACTGTAGAGTCCCATAGGCCTTTCCAATCCTTTATCTGTTCCACCTTCTGTTAGATTGTTCCCAAAGGACATGCCAGTAAGGAAGGCTGAGTATGATCTTCCTCACTTTTTTCAGGCACAAATAGCATCTTCTGGCCTTGCCAGCTATCTCCATATTGCATGTTATAGTGGAGTCTAGGGAAGCCAGTTATCCTGAAGGACTTGAGGTACCTTTGGCAAGGCCATTCCAGACCCTAGGTCATGCCCTACTTTGTCTTTAGCTCATGTGCTTTTTTAATCCCACATGTCTTCCTCATACATTGATGTATGACAATACAGTCACCCTAAACCAGGGACTGAACATGTTACTCTGGAGCAGGCACATTCAGTTCTGTAGTCTTAGCCCATATTCGTGTCACTCGCATTTACACACCACCATATTCTTTAACACCTGCACCAGCCAGCCTTGGCTTGACCTCTTCTAGAGGCTTCTTCTATCCTTACCAGCTCTCCTCTCCAGACTTCAAAGACATTTCCCCTACACTGTTCTCCATATCCCATAATTTCTCTCTTGCCACAAGAATATTGTAACAGCCTGATTGAACAAAATTTCTCAGCTGCCTCAATAAGTCAAGTTTTCATTACCTGAAAATATGCTTATTGGTGATCCATTGGACTCTGCCCAGAATGCACTGCAATGTAACCCAGAGAGCTTCTTCTTCAACTGCATATAACAAGGTTTACCTTTAACCACACACATATTCTAACAATTTTCCAACCATTTTCCACTCCTCCCTGCCTGCATCCACCAAGTGTCCAGGTCCCAGTGCCATACCCTATCTTCTCACTCTATTTCATTCCCAGTGAATGGCTTGGGAGTCTTCTCCTTTCTGCAAAAAGCTACCAGCCTTACTGGAACTTGCTCCTTTTTCTAAGTATGGTGGCTATCAGTTGGTAATTAGATCCTGTTTACCTAATGTTTACCCAGATGATATTATAACAAGAGAACCAACACATCCTAACTTTGAAAACTGTTTTTTCTGTTCATTGCAAATCAACTATAAGGCTACAGATAAACACGCCAATGAAAAGGCAAACCCTAAAAAAAGGCCTCTGCCTAAGAGCACTATGTCATTTGGAAGCAAAAATGAGTATGTAAGGCAAGTATATATAAAAAATAGCTGCCTTCTGGAGCCAGCATACCTAGCAAATATACCTACCTGTAACGGATAAGGAAAGGCTTGCATTTGTATTGAGAACACTGTGTATTACTTGGAATCAATGGCTCTAAAATGTTTTATTCCTAGGTCTGGTTTGTTTTTTTTTTTACTTAAGCCAACCTCAATTAGGCCAAGGACTGAGCAGTGACATTTCAAATATCTTTATGTACTTGAGCCACTGGGAATACCTCAGTGCCCCTTTAGACAAAACACACAGATTAAATACCGGCTGCAGTGGGTTATTTAAAGAAAGGCAAGGAACGGAAACACAATATTGTCTGAGAAACAAGAATTTCTTCTTCACATTCAAGAACCAGTAACATGGCAGCACTGGAGTAATACCTCCAAGGTGCATGGAGGAAGTGGGACTTAGACTGTGGTGAGAACTGAGGAACCACAGGAGCCATACACCAGGTGATGCACAAGTGCTCTCCTGCAACTACCTACCAGGTTTGCATCCCAGCAGGGTGAAGTTTAGTATCATGTCCTGCATGAACATCACTCTGCTACCTGTTGTTGGCTGTTGCTGGCTTAGTAATGAGTCTCTAGCAAATAGCAAGCAGTCTCCTGGAGGCCTGTGATGAGAGAAGGAATTCACATATATGCCTGTACTTTGAATAATTCCTTTGGGGTACCCTTAGTTTAAAAGCGTGGATGTTTTCCTCTTCCTTCCCCTCCTCCTCATGGTAATGATGCTTTCCCCTATACTGTGCTGAGCATAGGGCTATGTAGCAGCTTTCATAAAATCACAGAACTGATAAGGCTGGAAAAGATCTTTGGGGTCACCAAATCAAACTTTGCTGCTGAAGTCCTTCTGTAAGACCTTTTAACTGTGTCAGGATAGCCAGGGCACAGGCCTATAAACATTCAGTCTGTGAGTGGAAAATTCAGAAAACTAAAGTCCATAGGTGTTCTCAAATGATTTTTTTTTTCCTTTTTATATATTAAAATATATAGAAGTAGAAATCTTTGAACATTGTTTGGATTTTTTTTAAAAAAAAATGTTTTTGGTGTTCTGCATCCATAGCATTAGTGTTACCATACAAATACAGTGGGTAACTTTCTTATGACTATTACAAAAGTAAAGATGTTATGGAGTAAATTACAACCAGGCCCATGGATTTTCTTGCCCTTTTTCCTTTGCAAACATCTTTATTTTATATTATTTTATTGCACTTTACTGTATTTTATTTATTTCTCCTTTTCATCACTTTTATTCTAGAAAGCTTTCAAAAGGCTTGGATAAGCTGTTTATTTTAGTTTCTTCCCCTGGGTAAAGGGGTTAAACTAATTGTCTAAGGGACTGCACTTGACTAGCACCAGATATGATTGCTGCAAGCCTATCATTTAGGTTTTCATGAAAAGAATGAGGAGCATAATGAGTATTCCTGCAGCACAAAGGTAAAGTATCTTTACATCTGAAAGTGAAGAGAAGCTTCAAGAGGCATCATTTTCTCCCTTGTGATACCATTTGCTGTTTGCACATGATGATCTAAATTTAATATGAAAAAGCTGTAACTCTTTAAAAAGAAAAACAGCCAAAGGGAAATAATGTCTTTCAATATACAGCAGCGTCACTAAAGGTATAGCAGAACACTTTAACAAATAAAAGGTCATATGAGTTAATTAGGCCTTTTTCCTCTTCAATTTAATAAGAAACAAAGTTACCATGGAGACTCACTAGGTAATACATTCTACTTTGGTACAAGAACACCTTTTAAAAAGAACATATTTAGTCAGGAATTTTCAAAGTGAGTGTCCTGGAAAAAAAAACCACATAAACCACTTATTTTTTCATTTGTGTCTGCAGTAATTTTTCTGTCCCTGTTGTCTGGCGGTTGTCTGGGAACAGTTCTCTCTTCTGTCCATAGAACAAAGAGATGGAAGTAACAATTTTGATGAGACAACAGCCCTCCTGGTTAGATTGCAACCTAACAGGACAAACTATCTGTGAATCTGATACTTCTGGGACCTCTGAACTCTACGAACCTCTGCTGAACTGCTTATTAATATCATGGATCCTAAATTCCCTGCATCTTAATTGCCCTGTGCCTCATATGATAGTCCCTAACCTGCAAGTCAGGTTCACAGGACAGAGAGAAGACTATTCCTGGAGCTCTCTGTATTTCATTCTTGGCAGAGTGTTGAACCAGGACTAGAAGAAAATGAAGAGTTGTTTCCCACCCGGTTTTTGTATGGTATAGATGCCTAATTCAGAAGAAGACCTCCCTCTTCTAATGGGTTTTCTATGCAGACAAATTTTTTCCATACCTATTTCATCTTGATAGATGGTGTGAAGATTGGTTCTTGGGCACAATTTCCTCTTCTCCAGACCATGCTTTCAACAGGTGGCTGCTCCAGGGCTTACCACCACTTGTTGAAAGGACACCTACATGTCTGCATAACAAAAGGGATTGTCATTATCAATTATAGTTGTTTTGATTTTTATGAAAGAGTTTGTCTCATGCAATGTTTGGAGACTGTGAATATAATTCAAAGACTGAGTTTTAATACTGTAGGTTTCTATTTGTCTGTGGTTTTTCATTCACATTATTGGATGATTTATTTTTTCACCCGAAGGAACAGTCCCAAAACGTTTTCTGATTTGTAATTAAGTTTACCTTGACAACAGATTTTTTATGTGAGCTTTCATATGAACACAGCACAAATTTGCTCCTCCAGTCACGGAAAAGCTAATAGAAATAGATAATAATAATAATAAAAAATTGTATTACATTCAAAAGCATTAAAATGCAACTTTTTTCATTATTACATGTTTCAGAACTCTAGTGTTTAATAAAAATAGATTACTCTAACTCAAAACCAGTCCTACAAATGAATTATAAAATGCATATAGTAAAAATATTTTGAAGGACAGGCAGTACCTTTACACTGAATAAAATACATAGTGAAATGTAAATAGCATAGGTAACCTAATAGGTGGGGAACACTCCATAATGCTAAGGGCATTTTTTGTCATTCATTATGATTTCCTTTCTTTTCCTTGAACCTAAAACAATTTAGGGAAATAATTGCACATATTTCAATTTAAATATTTTGTTAAAATAGTATACAACTCTCAGCTTTTCCATTCACACCTAAGACCTTGGATGCAAATGGGTTATTTTGAAAATTATCACCAAGAGTCCTTATCAAGCAGGCAAGGAGGCAAAAACATCTGGACGAGTCTGATTACTGTCTCCAGACAGAGCAGGTAGAAACTGTGTGGAACCAAGCGTAATCTGTCATAGGAAAGGCTTACTTGGGGCACTTGCTAGAAGTGAGACCATTTAGAGGGGAAGTATTTTTTCTTAAATTTATTCCCTGAAGGACAAGAGGAAATATTAAATATTTAATGACTGCACAGAAAAATAAAATTGCCAACTCTCCAAGTCTGATTGATGCTCTGTTATTTCTACAGCTGCATAGATGATTAAGAACTTTACATATGCCATAGTTTCTTAGAGAAATACAAAACAGCAAGTGAAACATTGGAAATATAACTATTACAGAATATGCCAAGTTAGAAGGGACCACAAGGATCATCAAGTCCAACCCTTAGCCCTGCACAGGACCATCCCCAAGCGTCACACCATGGGCCCAGGATACTGTACAAAAGCATCTTGAACTCTGTCAGGTTTGGTGCTGCGACCACTTCCCTGGGGAGCCTGGTCCAGTGCCCAACCACCCTCTCGGGGAAGAACATCTTTCTAATATGTAACCTAAATGTCCATTGGAACAACTTCAGGTCATTCCCTCAGGTCCTGTCACTAGTCACAAAAGAGGAGATCAGTGCCCATCCTTCCTCTTCCCCTCACAAGGAAGTTGCAACTGCCATGAGGTCTCCCTCAGTCTCCTCTTCTCCAGGCTGAAAAAACTGAGTGACCTCAGCCATTCCTCATCCGGTTTCCCATCAAGGCTCTTCGTCATTTTTTATTGCCCTCCTTTGGATGCTCTCTATCAGTATCTTTCTTATACTGTGGCACCCAAAACTGCACACCATGTTCAAGGTGAGGCTGCCCCAGTGCACAGCAGAGCTGGACAATCCCCTCCCTCGACCAGCTGGTGATGCTGTGCCTGATGCCCCTCAGGACACAGTCAGCCCTCCTGGCTGCCAGGGCACTGCTGACTCATATTCAACTTACCAGAGATCAGGACCCTCAGGTCTCTTTCCATGGCACTATCTTTGATGGATTTGATAACTGAGTAGAAGAATTTCTCTGGCACACAAACTAGGTAGACACATTCAAGATGACACACTCAGGTTATCATTAATAGTGATAACTGAAAATTCCAATAAAGTGTTCATAATATAAAATTTGTATAAAATATGTACTTCTAATGGCTTTGCAGAGACTGAAGTTGTAACATAAGTTCTATTAAGTTCTAATATAGTTCATAAGTACTATTTAATTTATTTGATATTTATAAAGAATGGATGCATACTTGATTTTGTAGTAAAGTAGTAAATTAGTGATATATAAGGTTTTAAGTCAGTTATAGTATGAATCTATGTTACAACTTGAAACAACATTAAGGAAGGAAAAGTGTCAAAAATAGTAAAACTAGCTACCTATGAAAGACATGGGTACTGCTGTAATTAAAGCATAAAATCATATTTTCTTCCTCCAATCATATACTAAAAAGCATGTGGGAGAGGACCTGTAGAGTGGGATTATATCATCAAACTTAAGATGCCTGAAGGTGAGAAGTTAAGCCTGAACTAACCTCTGCAGGATCTTTTATGATCAAGAGAGGAAAACAGACATTATCAAATAAGGATTAATGTGCCCCTTTTTGAACATTTTTTTTCACTCCACTAATAATAAAAGGAGCCTAAGTTGCGCAGATTTTCCAGCTTTAACATACTCAAGATAAGGATGATTAATTTCCTTTGTTCTTTGTGAAAACACACACTTTTAAAATGTACTCTCCAATTTAGTTACAAGAACTTCTATGTAAGGGGAAGAGTGCACTACATTTTATTTGTATCCAGAACAGACTGAGCATCCCATGGTTGTTTGTATCTTGAATCACAAGCAAAGGTCTGGGAATTTTTTTTTTTCCTTTTTTTGTATGTTTCTTACCCTGATCACAGCTTTTCATTGATATATCGGTGCTTGAACATTGCATGCAAGGTGTAGATACAACCTCTTTCCTGTAGAATTCCTGATGATCTACTTAGTTAGATTCTTATAGCCAGAAACTCTATGGGAAACTGAATTCAAGAGTGTTCATTCGTGCAAAAAAGGTTATCCAAATACCTGTATTCATTGTATAGGTGCCTTAGGATCAAGGGACAACTAGTACCCCTCCTGCTCATTGCAAAGCGTGACTGATTAACAGCTCTAGAGGGTAACAGTGCCACTACTGCATTGTTGTTCAAGGTAACCCTCACACAAGGCTCACAAGCAAACACATCCCACTGCGCAATCAGGTTAATGTCTATGAGTAACATTTCCAAGATACGGACTATTTTTGCTAATATGGCAATCCAGCAGGAAACAACAAATGCATCAAAACCGCTGCAGCTTCAGTATGAAAATGCTGGCATCTTTAGCATCAGATAATTGGACTTTTGTATTTATGTAAGTAAAATCTTTCTATCACCTTCTATAATGAGGCCAAATAAACTTCTGTCAGGGTTGACTTCTCACAAATGCTTTAACAATGTATCCTTGGAAATTGGTAACAGAATCATTTACTGTTACTCCCTTTATCATAGAAATAGGTATTCCTCAGCTACAGAGCTGATTAAACATGCACCAGACGTGGTGCAAGTCATCCAGTGAGAATGTCTTCAATAGTTTCAGTTTCCTCTTAATTTTTTAATCCCAAAAGAACTGGCAGACATATGGCTCTCTGAGGTACCCAGTAATTGCATGCTACAGACATCTTTAATTTTGCTTCTATGAACACATTTGTTTTGTTTTAATCTCTGTCTTCTCTTGTAGTGTCACTGGAACCCTTCTTATGAAGATTTGCTGAAGAAAAAAGTTAATTGTTAGACCTCCCATACTTGCACTGCTGATCTTCCTAGATAAAATATTTTTTATTTTTCCTTCACAGTAAACAACTTAATTAAATTGTGGATGAGCAAGTAGGGATGTGCCAAGACATGCAGCTCTAATTGTTAATTTTTAATTATGTGATTCTTCAAGCAGGAGAAACAGTCTGAGAACACAGGGTTTGATTTTCAGTATTTTCATAGTTTTTTATAATTGTAATAATTTTTAGTCCTTTATAGAATTTGCAACTCCATCAATCACTTTAGTGTAAATTAAAATACGAAGTAAGAAAATATTTTGTAGGAAATCCACATTTTGATGAATGATTTCCGCCAGTTTCTTGGGGTACCATTGTGCTTTGCTTAGGTTAACAATTTTGGGAAATTTCCTTAAAGTAGTTGAGACTCTTTGACAAAAACCCAGTAATTTCATAGAAGGGCATGTATCTATACATCCTACAGAGTATCACTTTGTGGCATTTTAAGAATTTGCATTATAGATAGGGGTTTAATATCCTCTTCTAAAGTTTTATCTCCCAGACTCAGACTGTAGTTCACAAGTGAACAGAAGCAACAACTCCAAAATAGCAAAAGGCATGTGTTTTTGACAGAAATAGAAATTCAAAAGAGACACTAACACACAGAGCTATGAAAAGGCTCAGAAATCCCTTCGATTTAATATTAGTACTGAATTGTGTCCTAGCACCCAAATCCTGTGAAAGCCTGTCTGCTCTGTTCCACTGCATTGCTGGAGGAGATAATAGGCAGCAATTCTACCTTACCAATGATCATGTTGTACTTCTTCTCTATTTTTTTCAAAACCCAAGATCAAGTGTCCAAACCGTTCTTGTAAACAGCTTAAATTCAGTCCAAGTTCCTATTGCCTTCCAATTCCACCTGCCCCTGTGGCTTGGCACATCAAAGCACTCCTAGGAAAGGTCATGGTTTCCTTTACGAAAGGACCCACATCATTTGTTATCCCTGACATGCTCACTGCTGGGTTTCCTCCAGAATTGCCAGCTAAATATAGCCTCCTTCCACTAACATAATTAAGTTACCCCTAATAATAACTACACTATAGCCAATAGTATGTTTAATAACTACCTAATTAATATGAACTAATTGGAGCTTGGGTCTTCCCTGTGTCAGTGAAGGCATAGTTACACTTTCCTATAAAATACCAACAGGATTTTTCCAGTCCGTATACCCACATGTGCAAAACAGAACCCCAGACAAGTGAAAAATAGGATATATATTTAACCAAAATCATAAACAACTTCCTTACTAAGCCTTTCAGTGATTAAAGTAATTTACAATCTTCCTTTTCACTTGGACATCATTCTACTTCATCTGGAATGTAATCGCTTGCTCTCTTTATCCCGATTTAGAAATTTGAATTTGTTTTTTTTTCATTTTATTTTGAGCTTATTTTGCTTTAAAACAAGTTCTTTGAGGACTAATTGAAATAATTTTAGACATTAAAAGTGTTTTTATACAGTATGTCCTAACTGGAAACACTTTATAAAAACAAAACAAATAAACATGGGATGAACAAATAGACTATCAAAGAGAAACACAAATCATAATTGAACCACTACATCCAAAGTGGAAATAAACCATTACAGCTTTGTTGGTATGAAGGGAAAAGGCCTGAATGCCACAATTCCTACCCAAACTCAAAATTGAGAAGTCAGGTGATTTTTTTCTCAGACTGAATTATAGTCTGGTTTGTGTCTTGCTTTTGAACTTTTAGTCAAACAAACTATATTCTCCAAGCACTAATAAAATAATATAATCATGTGTCAATTCCTCATGAAAGGAAAGCCACCATTAGAAATCTGGCAAATACAGTGCATTTCATTAAGTGTTCAAAATGACGGCATAAAAAGTCAGTACAGCATGTTGAGGCAACGAGATAAAATACTCAGCAGTTTCATCCGTTTAGAGAAAAATAAATGAAATATTGGCAGCCTGTGAAGGAAATCCATGGAATGGGAACAGAAAAAGCTGCAGTGCCCTTCAAAATGTGTCTTACCACACAAGTGTAAGTCTTATATATTATATTTGGTAGTCTTCTTTGTGTTTTGCCAAATATGTTTGAACTCTCATTAGCATATGTCAGCTTAGTGCAAGAATCCAACCTGCCCAATATTTATTGTCTACTATTTTCTATGAGTAAATAGGAGAAATTTGAAGGCTGATGAAGTAATTTCTCAGAAAAAGATAATTCAATAAAATTGAATGTACTTCATTAAAGATCAGAAAGTCCAGACAGTAGTGCAGAGTTTGGTAACTTTAGAGTGCTTTAAAAAATGTTAAGCGTTTCAATTTTTGTCTCATTGCCACTTCCTTACACTTTTTGTGATGAAAAAAATCCACATTTTCCTTGTTTTAAGTCTCCGTGTATTAGCATTTGCCCATCTCTGTGTGTCAGTGCATAAATGTAAGAACAAGTCACTGTGTTCTCGAGTCAATCCATTACTTTGATTCCTTGGGGATTTCCCAGGCCTAAGCAAAATCATTCACAGCACAAGTATAGAGGCCATTACCCCAAGGGAACCCAGGGGCAAGATGTAATGTAACAAATTAAATCCATTTATTAAACACTATTGTTTGAAGCCTTCAGAAGAAATTTCTTCAATAATTCCTAGAAAACTGTGGTTGTTAATTCTCTGATGAGCAGAATGGTTTCCTAGGAGGATGAAAACACTTGTATGTCTACATGGTCCTTTTTTCTTCATCAGTTTCTCTTTGTGCTGAAGAACATGTCTTCAACTTTCTTTTCCCAGCTTTCAGTACTATATGTTTGAAAATCTGGTTCTGTATTTGCACAGTATGCAGAGAACGTCAGCTACTTTATAACCCAAGCTTTCTATATTATTTCTGAAAGCAACCACATACCGTTTCAGTTGTCTTGCAGTAAGCTCAAAATTGTTGTTTTCATGTGCCAAACGTGGCAGTTGGCAGATCAAATCCTAGCCCAAGCAATTAAATGATCTTGGGCAGTGGGCCATGCCTAGTTCATACAGGCAGGAGATGACACAGCTTTCAGGAAACAGAAATGGAGTCACTGCACAGCAACTCCCATTGGTCCCCGTGCATGCCCTGCCTCACACCACTTCAGATTGAGCAAACGTGCAGAATTTAGCCAGTAGAGGTGGGCACTGTAAGAGGCTGATCTTACTCTGTGCACATCATGGTGATGCAGAAACAACAGAAAAAGAGAATGCCCTGTGGAGGTACAGTTTGACACCCTCAGTGCATGAATGAATTCATTCAAATAAATGGCTCTTTCCTATTTTACACAGTTTATGCAACTATTAAGCCCTAAAGGCCTGAACTGACAGTACAGAACTGAGGAAACCTGTATGCTACTACAAAGTTTTACCATGGTATTGTGAGGTTGTACTTGTCGGTTTTTCACATATACTGCTGATTTACATCCTTGTGATAGAAAACTCCATGACCATAGTTCACCTTAGGAATGGTGCACTTGCAGTCGCTTGCACAGTTGTATTGCTATGTCAGCCAGAGAAGCCCATATTTGAGCACAGCACAGGACAAGTTTGCACTACAGTAAATGAAGACCACCATAGAGAGATACAAACATAGCTCTACGTGGTTAGACTAAAAGTGATTGGAACAATCCATGCATTTTTGTCTTGAGTGAAGCCACATAATGACTTCCATGATTTTATTGCCCGACACAAGGAAGTAATTGAATAATTGAATCAAATTTAACTAGATGTTGACAATTGCCAGTAATTCCTACTGCCAAGGATGGTACCATGGTTTATAGACCAGACAGATTGGTTACAGTTTTTCTATTACAGACATAAAGCCCCAAGACTGCTCACCGTGTGGGTTTCAGGACAGACCATATCTGAAATTCATGAACCTTCTGCTTAGTCCCAAAGCCACAGAGAAAATACCTCAATAATGTAAACCATGTTTTTCTAACAGTTAAGACCACTTCATAGAGAGTTACTCTTTTATTATCTTGACAAGATCTCCAAAGGAAGAAAGGGTGAAATACAGTGATTTGCTGTATTTAGTCCTTCACTGCATAAAGGATCAGTCATAATAAATATTCACATTTGTAACAAATAACTCCATAAAGTAGAAATATTAGGATAATCAAGTGGTCAATTCTTGTATTTTGGGATAGATGTTAATTTGCTCTCCTTGTATGTGGTCAGGGCTTTTACAAGACAGTGCAAATGTATGGACAGAATAGAATATCTACAGAACACCAAAAGATCACATTGCTAAGTCTGTAAATCCCGGCTGTTTTCCCAAAGAAACCAAGCAGCTATTGTATTCACAAGCATCCAATGCATTTTAAGTTTCTTAAATCTTTTATTTTTATGTATGGAAGAAATTGAATAGAAGTAAAACGGCTAGTTTAGCAGCTATGAGTTCTAATTAGTAATGGTGAGCAGTAAAAGAATCACTTCAGTCTCTATACTTCTGTAAAATTAGTTAAACTAAGTTCATTGCCTGTCTTGGTTAATTTTCCATCGTAAGAGTTTACTAACAGATAAGCGCTCACTGTAAAGCGGACGCACAAGGGAAAGAAAACTACTTCTTCACCTATTTCTTCTGCCAACCTCACTATTAAATTTAAGTAGTTGCATTAATTTACCAACTTGATAATCTGATATTCTTGATTTTTTTTGATTCAATTTCAATTACTACCTTGATTTCTTGCATTAGTCCATTATTAATTAATATCAGACAGTAATAATAGCTTTAATTATTGCTGTATATATTTAATTCTAGATTAGCTTGTCTTTTTAATAAAATTCATAAAAATAATGTGTTTTGATACATCTTTTTTTTTTTGCAACATGGTCCAATTCTAACAGTGGATGATTTCCCACCAAATATTGGTGAAGGATGCAGCTCTGAGGGGCTCAGTTCTGCAATGAGTGATATTCAGCTCTTAAAGAATCAGCCTTACCTCCTCAAAGCCCAGGAAGGCTCCCTCTGCACTGATCCCTCACCGCACCCTGAAGAGAGATCCAGACCTCAGGCTCAGTGGCAACAGAAGAAGCAACTTGATTGGAGACGCCCGCTTTTATTGGTTCAGGCAGGGAAGGTTCTGGAAAAAGAGGTGGAGTCAATCATCCCATTGGTCGAGGGAAGGATTGAGAAATGCACCAATGGGAAGTAGGGGGGAATTTCAAAACAACCAATAATAGAATGGGGATAACAACCGATCAGAGAACAGAGATAAAGACCAATGGGAATACAGAACTTCAACCAATGGGAGAGAGTGGTGGGAAAGGAGCCCTAGGGGATTATGGGAAGAAGAAACTTGGACAGGGATGACTAAGGGAAAAAGCAATAGGGAAGACATATTTGTGATGCAGTTTTATTATGCTGCCAAGGTGTCCAAATAAGGTGCATTTGAGTCCGAACCACCATAGATCTTGTGCAAAACATTAATATTAGGGACACTAGTATTTGTAACTTCCACATCTTCATCGATCCAACACTTGTAATATTCCTGCCACTGTATAAAATCTGGGTCTTCTCCCGCACAATTCCTCTAAAACACAGGTGTTCAGATGAGGTATTTTAAAACCCACTAGTATATTCATACCTTTTTCTCTCACAGTTATGTCATGCTAGTCAACAATAAAATTGTGATTTGTTGCATGAATTGCTGTTTACTGGCACTCACAATAAGAGATTGGCTTAGGAATGTTATCACTACCACCAGCAGAAACAGAATGAGAAACTGGACACTGCAATTTAAAAGTAAGTAAACTGGAACTATATTAAAACCTGAGAGCTTTTTGTCTTAAAAGAGTCAGTATTCCTCCTTAGCTGGGCTGACATTGTTTTATCACCCCTTTCCTCTGTAAACAAATAATAATTATTTTATTGAAAGTTAAGCATGAGAGATAATAATGAAAGAAAAAACTAGACTGATAATGGTTTATTACATACAAAAGACTGATGCAAATAGGAAATCAGCAGTGGGTTTTAATACCTAGTTAACAGTTTGTTTTAGGCAGGTCTGTCACAGTAGCACACACCCTTGGACTTGGTGGGGGATAGCATGGGAACATTATGGTGAGGCAGCGGGTGTGCAGCACCTTGTCCTGCCACCCAAAAGCTGAAGCCAGTAGTTTGTCAAGGCAGACTATACTGTGCCATGCCATGACCTATGTATGGATTACCTTATGTTTTTACCTGCTCCAGTTTCTGCCTACAATGTGCCAGAATGTGCCTACAGTATGTGTGCACATGAACCGACACAGCCACTGAAGACAATGCTTCCAGATGTAGCAGGGATTCCTCTGTATGTTTTCTAGGAGTGACAGTCTCTCAATGACACCAGTGCTGATAAGGGACCTCAGCTTTTTCTGTAACAGACACATTCACCACAACCCTGAAGGACAGAATAGTGATGTTAGCACCATATACGAAGGGCTAAGTCACCTTGAAATGTTCCCCAGAACACCTGTAAAAGTTTGGATAGTCAGGTTGCATAACACCCTCTAAGATTTTATTCAAATGCTGGGTCAACTGTTCTGCTACCCAATCAACTTCAGATCTGACAGAATTTCACAAAGGTGGTGTCCTCCAGCAGAAAACTAGTTAGACACTGCTCATCCCAGAGTAAGACCACAGTGAAATACTTGGATCTTGCCATTTCATTTACCAGGAACATACTCAGCCAGTCCCTCAAGCAGCACTTGTGAGCTATCTCTTCCCTTCCACCACCTTTCACTGAGTCAGGGCTCAGCAGAGTAATGCAAATGCCATGATGCTGCAGCTGCTTTTGGCAACGTGTGATACACCTACCGTCTAGCCAGAAAAAGCTGGTTTAGATATTACACTGAAGAATTCATGCTAATACCAGAAATCATTTATCTGTAGGAAATCAGTGGTCTCTGTCATCAAAGGGGCATTAACGCTCATTAAGATTTCTACCCTTTGGAAGGACCTAGAGGACTTACAGGACTCAGTGCATAAATGAATTTATAAGAATCTGATCTTTTCACCAACAGTGCTATAACATGCACACTGGGCCCCTAGAAAAAAATTGTCATTATCTACAGGGCATAAATTTGAATTAATGCTGGAAATGCATGCCTAAGAAATAGCTGGTTTTAAGCAGTTAATCATCTGCATAGATGCAAACTACAAATACAGACAAATAATACATATGAATCCTTGTTATTGCTCAAAGACACCATGCATATTTAGGAAAACTGTTCATAGATTTACCAAATTCAGCAAAATGTTCTACTTTTCACTACAAAAGTGTTTTAAACACAAAATGATGGGGTTTTGAGATGTTATTTGCTTATATTGCGGTATACCTAAAGAAAAAAATGGAACGAATAAAAGCATGGCTAAGAGTTCTCTTCTTGCCTAACAACAAAGAGGGACAAATAAAATGTAATGTCCCTGTTTTAAAGATTGCATGAGTTAGGTGATTTTAAAGACAGCAGTCAGCTTGTGCTAGGTCAAACTAATATGACCAATGTCTTTCATATGTTAACTGATGGGAAATCCAAGTTTGCATGCTGGCTGCAGAGCTGCCTTGAATTCAAGTTATGGTAAGTTGTAGTGGTTTTAGCTAGGCCTCAAATTAGCAGGCTCAGAGAATCTACATGGATTGGTAGAGACAGCTCTCACCTGACTGGGTAACCAAGGAAGTATTTCATACCAGATGACGCAAACTTTAGATATGGGGCAGCAGTGGGAGGTGTTAGTTCAGTTCCATCACGGCTGAACTAGGAGGAGAATGTCTTGCAGCTCTCCTAATGTGCTAGGCTCTGCTTCGGCTGCTGCTTCTTGCATTTTGTTTGAGTTCAGGGAAGTAGAAACATTTTGTTGTTACTCTTTCTGTTTCTTGCTAGGTGTCTTTTAGAGTGCTTATGAATCTAGAGTAATACACTTCATATTAATTGGGGAGTGGGAGGTTATTTCAAGTTATACATAACTTGTGTAAGTGTGTGTTATATTGTAGTTTTCTCTTAATTTTCTCTTTTCTGTATAAATACATGTAGTTAGTTTCAGCATAAACCTGGTTTAAAAGGTTTTTTTTTCCCCTCTCCCTCTCCTTTTTCTCTGTTCTTAGGCAGTTGGCATTTTGCCAGCTCAACCCAAGACATATGTAAAGCCCTGGTCAGAGAAATTTAGCCTGGATCATAACTTGAAGTGATTTAAGAATCAGTACCTAGATTTCTGGCAAATATTCTCCTTTCTCTGCTAGGCAATTTTCCCTCAGTATTTGAGGGACAGAAATAGGAAAATAAAATTAAAAAATGAGTAAAGAAAATTGGTATTTAGAAGGATGTGGAATCTTGAAGTAATAGAGGGGTGCTGTCACACAGAATTGTAAATATTTAAAGTATTTGTGTGAGGTATAAATACTGATGTGAAAAGCATGTGAGCAGCATTAGGTATACAGCTTTGCATGGTCGAGTTCAGCTGTTACAATGGCAACACAGTATACTGGGGAATGCAATCATCAGGTCTCAGATAAAGATGGCTACTGGTGCGTTACTACAGAAACCTGCTTCCTAACAAACACTGGCTGACAAGCATCCTTGGCTATCTCAGCCAGTGGGCACACAATCAAGGTCAAACATATAGTCTTGATGTTAGCCCAGCTGAGATATTTTTTTCCCCCTGGTATTATTCTGATGGAAAAAACCCCCAAACAACTGCTGTTCATTTGAATGCAGCTCCCGCTTGTGCCTTTCCAATGACATATCCCACCACTGTTGTGATCATGCAAGGATGAGCTGGTCGCCTTCAGAGCACAAGATACATTTTGATTATACTTCATAGCACGTGGATATTCTTTCACAACTCTGAGACCCTCTTGTGACAGAAAGGAAAACCATGGAACTATCAAATAGGTCAAACAAGGGACAGAATTAGTCTTGGGGAAAGCAAGCATATTCTTGCACAGTTTATCTATTTAGATTGCATCAGCAGTGAAGAAACACTCATTTTACAGCAGCCAGTGCTAAAGATGGCTTAAAGGTATCTGTAATAAAGATATATTATATCCAGCTCAGATTCTAATGGAGTCACTTGTTTTCATTGTGCTGAAAATAGTATTTTACCTGATATTCTTACATCGGAAAGAATACAATATTGATATAACTATTTCTGGCAAATTAAGGACATTCTATAAGATAGAATAACTCATTAAAAAAATGTAAGCTATCACTTTGAGAAATTGTATTCACTTGCAAATATAATTTGGTCCTGAAATTTCATGGATTCATAACTACTGATTTAATGCAGCTCATGCTATTTACAGTCAGTATTTCTTAAATCCTGGAAAGCCTATACATGTTTCCTAAGAAAAAAATGTGTAGGGTTTTTATAGGCCAGGTTTGCAATGGACTGACAGAGGTGACCATGTATAGAATGCTCAGCCCAAAGACCTGTCAGTGCCATAAAAGTTATTGGCACTAGTAGTTCTCTTCTCTATTGACAAAACAACCCAGAACTATGGCCAGCACTGACTAGAAGAACAATTTTTACATAAACACACGCGTGATATGTGCAAATATATGTATACATTGACAGTGGTGATAGATTTATTTTTGTGGGTGGATATGCAATGCACAACCAGTGTCATATTAAATTATTTCATGTTTCATATTTCCAAGTCATCTACAACTGTTTTAAAGGAGCTACACTACCTTTTAAGCTATTTTGAGTTGATTGAAGGAAGCAAGGAGGATCCACGTGCTACTTTTATTTAAATTCTATTTCTACAGAGGTGGAGGTCCCTTTGGCCAACAAACAGTACAATCAATTTTGCATAGTAAGAAGAGAGTATTTGTTCTATTTATCCATTATGATGAATACACTTGAAAAATGAATAGAGAATGTAGATAAATTTGAAGGTAGATAAGTTTAAATTAATATCCTTTGATTAAAAATTCAATTACAAATCTGGACAAAAATACTTAGAGAAAAAAGTGAAAAAAATCATAAATGTTCTTAAGTTTTACTCTTTAAGTTGTAAGTTTGAAAAATGCTACAACTTGTGACTTTGGTATAGCTGGAACATGTCTGAAAGAGACTCCTGAAATCTCATTCAGACCCTGTTTTCAGGGTTTTAAGATTTGTGCTCCTCCTCACCAGGTATAAAGTAAGGAGTAATGTCAATATAACATAAAGCTTTATAATTTTATGTAAAAAATTAACATTCTCTTAATTGAGAAATTAAAAATATTGTGTGAAAGTTTATATACAGTTTCACCACCTTGCTATGTCTTCAGAAGCAGAATTGTATGTAATTCCTGCTGTGACTGTATAGGCTCCCTACCAGGACTCAAAAGGAATAAAAGGGCCACCTACAGAGAAGAGACACCACATCTGTGAAGCCTAGTTGGTTTAAGGAGCAATTATAAAAGTTGACTGGAAAGGGGGAAAAAAGTTAGAAATTGACTCCTACTATGCAGATTGTGGCAACTTGCTTTCCCTTCCCGAGAATCTGGATCCTGGTTTGACTTGAGAGAGGAATTACTTGAATGCATAGATTTGAAAATGCCTAAAATGGACTCCACCAAGTGAGAATATCTGTGGGATTTCTTTGCCAAACTTTCACCACTTTAAGCATAATAGCCTTTTAATATCTGAGGACTTCAGATATTAACTCCTGCATTACCAATCTTTTCCAAACTCCTTTTGGACGTATAAATGGATATTTGTACAAATAGTTCTCATTGGTACCTTATGTGCAGAAAGAACTGTCAATCTGATTATTGAAAAATACACACAGTGGATGTCAAAGTGAAACCTTCACCCCACACTCTATTTTTTTTCTTGCAACCAAATAATGTGAAATCTTTCCAGGCTCATCTGCCCCACCTGAGATATTTTTAAAATAGAGTGAGCTACGGAATAATGAAAAGAGCAACTTTCCAGCATGTCAGATTATGAAAAATGGTTTGTACCTCCCTGTGTTAGAATGTTTCTCTACCTGTTGAATGACTCAATCCTAAGTTTTCACAATACATGGAGATGTTCACATGGCGTAAATGTCCATACTATTATCAAGTTCTTTCCAAATAGTTTAATGCATTAGACAGTATGTGAAACTTGAAATAGGCTTCTGAGTATGTTTCTTTTTAATATGTTACTCTAAGACTTTAGCTGTACACAAAGACTAAATCTTTTCAAGATATTCCTTACTGCTCTTCAGAAAATCATTAGGAGAAGTTTAATCTCAATTATATCAATCTTACCCTTAGGAGATGATGATTCAGAGTAGTCAATCAAAAACATTTAATTAATACATGCTGTTCAGTACTTTAGAGGACTAACACACTTAGGAGATATGCACTGTATCCAGTCATATTCTCACATTAGATATTTCCTAAAGGAAGAAAAGTTTCGGCACCAGAGCATTTTGAAAAATGGAAGCAATACATAGGCATGCTATTTAAATCCTTCACTGTTGTTGTGCTTAACCCCAGCCAGTAACCAAGCCCCAGGCATCTGCTCGCTCACTCCCCCACCAGCAGGACTGGAGAGAATTAGAAGAGTAAAAGCAAGAAAACACTCATGAGCTGAGATAAACACAGTTTAAGAGGAAAAGCAAAAGCTGTGCACACAAACAGAAAACCCAAGGAATTAATTCTCTGATTTCCATTAGCAGGCAGGTGTTCAGCCTTCTCCAGGAGAGGTACATGTAATGGTTACTTGGGAAGACAAATAATGTCACTCCAAATGCCCTCCCCTCGCTCCTTCTTCCCCCAACTTTATATACTGATCATGATGTCCTATGGTCTGGAATATCCCTTTGGTCATTTGGGTTCATCTGTCCTGCCTGTGCCTCCTCCCAGCCTTCCATGCACATCCAACTTTTTGCCAGCATGGCAGTAAGAAAAGACCTTGGGCTTGTATAAGTACTGCTCAGAAATAAAAATATCCCTGCATTATCAACCCTGTGCTCAGCACAAATCCAAAACATAGCCCCATTCTAGCCACTGGGAAGAAATAAACCCCACCCAGCCAAAACCTGAACAGCTGTCTTCTCATTTATTACTGGGTAAGAGTTACCTAGCCCTATAACTATGATTTATCTTTAATAGCATGTACTAGCTGATGGAATGGAGATAGGATGGTATGGAAATAAATATTTATTAACGTTACCTAAAATTTTCTAAATTAATAGCAATATCCATCAATGAAAACTTATAGTATTTCAGTTTTCAAAACTCTGTGCAGATATCAGCTTGTTGTTATAATATGAACTCATTTGCTATATGAGTTCTAATCCTCATTCTTGATTACTCTGTAGAAAACATAGTGGAAAATACCAATTTTTCAAACAGCACATAATGTAAACAAAGTTGAGTGCGGAGACAAGGACTTCGCCACGAAACCTATAAGGTTGATAGTGAAGCCATTTATTTCACACAGCACACAGGTTATATAGGGTTACAGACACATCTTATTGGTTAAAGGAATCACAACTCAAGCACGTTAGAACTTTTAATTGGATGAAAGCTCATATTTCACAAGCTCAATGTTTACATTATCTCATCCTGATGTTTTGAGGTTCTGTGTCCAGAGAAGCCAGGCCTGGAGGCACTCCCTTTAAGGATGTACTGTTAGGGAGTAACCAAGGCTCGTTAGCAAACAGCAGGTGTTCGGCCTTGCATATTTCCCCTATCTGCACCTCCTTTCTCGTTGGAATTATCAGGAAATTTCTCATGGCTTAGGGCAGCAGGCTTCTCAGGCCTGGAGCAGCTTAGATTGCTCATAAATCCACTTTTCTGCAATAAATCTCTCAACAAGCACAGAATGCCTGTTTTCTGTATTGGCACATATAATCAATAGTAGTCACATAAATAGACTGCTTAGTGTCCTGAAGATTTCTTCCAAAATTATTCCACATTTCAAATAAAATTAACATCGTCTGTATATGACTTCTGATTTCATTTTTCTTCTTAGCCAGTTCTCACTCCACCTCTCTTGACTTGCACTGGTTTAAATTCACTGTCATCACTCATGTTCTGATATTTACAGACAAAAATAAACTCCACTTTTGCATGAATAACTTTCTTAACAGTGACCAAGAGAATAGCATGAAATAATAAAAGCAAAGTTCTTTTAGAAATTGTAGTACATGCTTTTTCAGCAGCATGCTGCAGCACTTTGAACAGATTACTCTCACCGTTAAATGAAGTATGACCCACTCAAAGACGTTGTGTTGTGAAATCATGATACACAGCTCTGAAAAAAAAATCGAAGTTATTTCTTTGGGTATTCCTTCCTTAAACTTCATATACTGGTAAGAAGTCTGTCTAGGAGCTTGCACTCTCAGCTCAACTCGGAACTTTTTCTGTTTCTATATGAAAAAATACCCCTCATAATGTTGCACCATGAACTTGAATGTTTTCAAACATTAAATTATTTTCTCTGGTCCCTCAGGAAGGATACAACTGCTTCACATCTATAGACCTTCCTTCATGATGAGGGGCAAAACTGTTGTGCAAGTGCTCATAAGGAGATTATTCTCTCCTTTCTTCGACAACTAAACTATTCCCCTTGGCTCCCTCCGTCTTACTGGAAAGAGGTATTTAACTCCTACCTGCATGTGACAGTTTTCTTAGAATTGGCTCAATTGTCTCTCTTTTTTTCGCAAATCTTTCCTATAAATGTATGAGCAGTATGTTATTATCTTTGAGGAGATAGCTAACTTTTAGAAAGTTGAATTCAGTGAAATGAATGTCCACCTTTCTGTGCTATTCAAAAGAGAAGGCGAACCCAGCAGTGCTTTGTGAAGTTTTCCAATTTAGTCTTGTCCTACACTTTCTACATTGTAACAATACAATTTTCTTATAGAAATTCACAGATGATATGTAGAAAGTGGACCTGCTTGTTTGCTTTTCTTAAATCTCTAGAACCAACAATGGAACTAAAGGATTTAAAAGAATTTCAAAATTTATCAGGCTCAGGTCTCCAGCCAGTTTTCAGCAAGTCTTCTGCTGGGTACTGGTCTGAAAGCATGTAATGACTCAGGTGAATGTCGTACAGTTGAAGTATGAAGACATATGCTAGTTATGGTGCAAACTGGGCAGGAGCCTTGTAGGTACAGAAAAATGAAAGGTGAGCAATTCAGATCTATATGGACCCTATGAGAACTCATACAGCTACCAGCTAAGAATAAACTAGGCCACAGCTTCTGCTGAGTGGTAGGGAGGAAATCACTCCCAAGGAGTTCACACAGTAGTTTCCCATAGGACTCTGGAGATTCACCTGAGAACAGCTAGGATGTTTCACCAAAACACTGGACTTGTGAGATATGGATTATAACCAATTAGGATTTGTAGTTTGATGGTATGAGATTCAATTTAGCCAATAAAATGTAGCCTTAACCCTATATAAGCCATGTGCTGTGTGTAATAAATGGTTTTCACCATAAACCTTAAAGGCTTGCCTTGTGAAGTCCATTTCCTCTGCATAAATATTGTTTACTTTAGAATCTGATCCAAAATTCAGTGGATCAAACTGCAGTGCTACTGCAGCACTCATCTGATATTCTACCCAATGAGCTGAGGTGCTCCTTCATGCAGTAGAGTTCCAACCTCCCTTCCTCAGACAACTTTCATCCATGACTTAAGGCTTATCTTGTCAAAGGCAGTGAGAATTTGAGCAATTTGAATCCTTTAAATTAATGATCACATCAACTTTTGATGCATTTGATGCTTGAGAACACTCCTGACCTGCTGTTGTATACGTTCTGATTCTGAGATTCAAAACAAGTTGAAGAAGAAAATGCAAGCATTAAGTCTCTTCAATCTTACAATTAAAATGATATGTACACAAGAAGGTGAAACACACCCTACTATGTCAAAACAGTTGGCCACCACAGGAGGATAGTGTTTTGCTATGCTACTGAAAAATTAATAGAGAATTTCTTACATAGAAAATTCCTTCAATGGGGATAAAAACCAGCAGCTCATATGGCATAAATAAACAAAAGCACTGCATTTATTAGGAAAAAACCCACAAACACCTCTGCAGTAGAGTGACGAAAGTATTTTATATGAAAATTTTACCTTTCTGAACAATAAGATATCAAATAAGCAAAGGTCTAGAAGCCATTTGGTTTCATCAACTGAATTAAACTCCTCCACAGACAATTACTTTCCCTTCAGTCTCACATTTTTCTGAAAACTTGGTGTGCTAAAAAGTATAGCTCACTTCCTTTTTTTTTTCCTATTTATACAAAGTTTATCATGGTAACACAGTCTGACATTCATTCCACAGTCACATAGCAAAATATGAAATAATTGGCTAAAAAAAAGCCTGATTCCAAGCTTTCCTTATATGGCACATCTTTGGCAAGTGCATCTCATGGATATCACAAAAATTTAATTCTAATGTCATGGGGTTTTATCATTCAGATACAGTCAGTATTAGTCTGTTTGAGTCTACTGCATGGGACTTTGAGTCTAGACAAAGCATGAAAGCAAAGCATCGGCTGACAATGCTTTTTGCTGTCTCAGTTATCCTCATCAGTCATATGTTAGTGTGTCTATCATCTACCCTGATCCTCTATTTTATCATGAACAAAAATGTATTTTCAAACTGACTAGCCTTTGATATAGTGCCAACATTGAGAATTTCTGGGATTTCCAAATAACAAGTTTCTACTCCTTATTACAGATATACTGGCAATATAAATGAACATGCCACACAATCTGTGTAAACAGTAGCAGAAAAAAAATTAAATTAGAAGCATATTCGAGGGAGTAAAGAACAACAGATACTGATTTGTATTCTGGGAATTTCTGTTAGCATGGTCACTTTGTCAGAGCTGTGCACAATCTAGTCACTAGAGTGTTAATGATAAGGATAATTTAATGGTTTGTGACATTATGAGTCTGTGTAAATAGTAGGATATACTAGGGAGACGATTAGAATCTGAAGTATGAAAAAGTCATTGTGCTCAGTTTTCTATGAACACAAAGGCAAAATTGACAAAAATGCAGATGCATTTTATACTAAACTGTGTTCGGGGAATGAGATCACAGTCTATAAGACCTTTTATCAGTGGAAGAGAGGAATTTACTCTTAAAGTCCCAAAAGCAGAATTATCCTTATGCCCTTTTTTTACTTCTGGATATCTTTCTTAAACTTAC